>JBBGZY010001242.1:1190000-1425000 GCA_037952925.1 Lithobates clamitans
CCAGCTGGAGATGCGCATGCATCGCACGCCACCATGGACGCGATGGACCATCTAACTTAGAATAGAAAAATAAATAAGCTTTTGACTTTAAACATAAAAGAAAGAAATGTCCATAAAGTGTCCAGAAGAGAAATCCATATATGTAGATATCGGTCCCACATGCCGTAAAAGTTGAAACTCCAAAAATAGCCAAGGTGACACCTTTTACTCTCATGCAAGGTTCACCAGAATGCTTGTGACCCCCTAATAGGAGTGGTCAATAAAAACTCAATAAAACTTTGAAGCCAACATCATAGAAAGGGATAATCTTCATGGAAATGCCCAAAAGATAATAATTGGTCAAACTGGAACCTCCTCTATAATTATCACAGCCTTCACAGAAACCCAACTCAGTTCAGTAGGATTAAGGGGTGCAATTTGATACATGTAATGAAGAAATGCTCTAAATAGTGTAACATTGCAAACAAGGAGAATTTATTTACAAAAAATGCACTTACATGATGAAAAGCATGTACAGGAGATGCCAAAATCTCTTCCTTTAAAAACAAAGATGGCCAATAGCCAGTTGCGCATGCATGGTAGCGTATGTGCGTGGCTCCGCCCTAGGCGTTTCGTCATACCTGAAGCCAACTTGTATTTACTGGGCACTGAACACTCCTTTCTACCTACTCTTCCGAATCTGTATTACTGTCTGCATCCCTGCTGGGGAGATTAAACCTCCATTCCTGTCCCTTTAACAGAGCATTACAACAACAGGAAGTAATGGGCTAGCTCTCTAATTGGGTCAGGCAGCAACAAAAACACATGTATTTAGTAGAGTGGGAAGAGGTTAGAACAAATTTCAAGTTGTTATCTTTATTTATTTTCCTGTCCCGGTGACACTCACACCATCTAATTTCTTGACCCAACTATGTCTCCTGTTAGAACACATGCAGCTATAAAAACTCGACAAGCGTTCTGACTGTTACCCACTCTATTAAAAACTGCAATAAATATTAAGGCTGTAGTAGGGCTTTAAGGCATGCTAAAATGAAATGCAATATTGATTGGGAGGCCACTGTAGCATACCATCAGTGTTATTCTGCACAGCCATTGCGAATGATACATTAGGGCATTAAAAGTTTTACCCTAATGCAGGAACATGGGATTTACCGGTAGTGAGGACCAATAAAGTCATACCTAAATTCACAATTCAGCTCAAGACTTGCCCCTCCTGTAAATGGACAGTTTGGGTGCCGACCACTGTAGTCTGTCTCCACTCTAAGCAATATAAAAAAAGTATCAGCTTCATGCTACTCGTAGCTCTTCTTGCGTATTTATTATTTTGTCAACAAAATTATTGCACGCAGCAATGTCTCCACTTGGTACTCAACCTTCCTCGACGCGTTTCATCACTCCTGGCTTGCTGACAAGGATAGGGGAAGCAGACTAGGGTTAGCATGGCAACGATAGATATTACGCAGGACTATAGGTCTGCCGAAAAACAAACGTTAATACCCCTGAAAACATATAACACATGTTTTTTTCTTTAAATACAGTATGAATGTCCAGTTTTGGGGAACATCTTGTACTTCAACGACTGTTTAAAGAATGTGTTTTTTTTCTGGCAGGGTTTAAGGAAACCACATTAGCTTAGCACGCTACCATGGCAGCGGGTCAAGCTGACATTTTATCGCCTTTTAAGGCTGGAAAATCAAAGCACAGCTCAATTGTCTTGTTTTTCTTGACATTTTATTGCATCTGGGTAAGGTTATCGAGAAGGAAAATGATTTTGAAAGTTTATTTCAAAGAGAAGAGTTACAAAGTAGAAGTAAAAAAAGTAGAGAGATTAAGAAGTGTACCAAAGACCTAACGCCTTAATCAAAATGGGACACTTTTAAGCTATAATCCTAGATGGTTGCCTTAACTTATTCACTTAAGAATTTGCAAAAGCAACACATAAAATAATTACAAGAGACATTAATTCCTGTTATTTTGGAACGCCTTGTCAGCTTGACCACGACCCACACTCTGAAATGCCTTACTGTATGAATACGCAGAGACAAACTGTCTCTTCTCATTGCACACAGGAGTTCCAAAAGACACAGGAGGACAACAATTTGTTCAAATAACATCTTTCTGCAAAGTCATTGTAGCAAGCAAACCTGTTATATAAAGAAGCTAATATCAGCACTAGTGTTGGGGCGAACCGCGGTTCGCCCTGCCAAAGACCCTGCGATGCCCTGCGCACTGCACAGTGCATTCTGCGCCCTAAATGGGCAAAGCTCTGTCCAATCAGGGCGCAGTGTAAGCTGGTTGTTAGGGAGTGGGGCCGGAAAGCCGGCCACGGCGTCCTTAACAACTGATGAGTCATCAGCTGTCAATGGGCTTCCCCGCTAACAGCTGAATAAAAAATAAAAAAATAAAAGTGCCGAGGCACGAGTGGACATCGCTGGATCTAGATGGGGATCAGGGAAGTATTAGGGGGGCTGCTGCACACACTCGGTTATTCGGTTATTACAGTAACTGACATTCAGACAGTACTTAACTGGGGGGGGCAAATGGGGGGGCACACAGTAAAATTGGGGGGGGTCATGGCCCCATCAGGCCCCACCCTGGTGACGCCCCTGCATATGCATTGACGGGCCCATCAATACAGCCTCACCTGTGCCCATCAATACAGGCTCACTTGTGTTCATCAGTATAGCCTCACCTGTGCCTGTCAGTAGTCTCACCTGTGCAGAGGAAGAGTCGAGCTGGTACGATCATCAGAGAGCGAAGATTGCCCGCTGTAACAGCTTTCTTTTGAATTTTGCGAGTGGAAAATGAGGGCTGGCGAGCGTGGGCTGCCTCGGAGGAGGAGGGCGAGCACCACCAGCAGGCGGGGTTGAACGGGAGCCGTTCTCCCAGCCAGGGGAAGAGAGGAGAAAAAGAGTCGAGTTGGCCGATCATCAGGTTTCATTTGAATTGCTGGGTTCCCGGCGTCTCTCTCGTCACACAGTCCCGCCTCCTCACCCGGCATTGGACCGGTGTTCGGTCTATCAAATGCGCCGGGTGAGGAGGCGGGACTGTGTGACGTGAGTGGCGCAGGGCGAGGAGGCGGGACTGTGTGACGGTGAGTGGCGCAGGGAACCCAGCAATTCAAATGAAACCCGATGATCGGCCAGCTCGACTGTTTCTCTCCTCTCTTCCCCTACCTGGGAGAACGGCTCCCGTTCAACCCCGCCTGCCGATGGTGCTCGCCCTCCTCCTCCTGCGAGGCAGCCCCATGCTCGCCAGCCCCATGCTCGCCAGCACCTCATTTTCCACTCGCAAAATGCGAGTAGGCGAGTGGGAAATTTGAGGGCTGAAGAATGGATAGATTAAATGCAGGTATGCGTTGGCTAAACTGGCTGAAATTGTATGTTTGCATTAATAAAGTAGGAAAATATGTATTCGGTGCTTATGAAAAAAAAAAACACGCTTGCTTCCTGTCTATTCTTTTTAAACTATTTTTCCTATTTCATTGTTTTTATGTTGAATTGTGTCAAATCTTCTGTCAGTTTGATTAGCATCAGAATAGAGCCCAAGAGAGAAATAATGACACGAGTGCTATTTTCATGTCATTCCCTTGGTGAAGAGCGGAGTGAAATGTTCTATTTCCCGTGTGCTCTTTGTGTAAAAAAAAAAAAAATGAAGTGCTCAGATATGATAACATTGTCTGCAGTAGCAATGCGGTTTGATGGACATTAAAGGGGTATTAAACCCCAAAGCAAACATTTACTATACTGAAAGATTACCAGTGTACCATTCGTCCATTTTTCATCCATCCATTGACAGCAATGCATTCATATGGGCAAACGGATGTAAACGAATGATCATCCGTTTACATCCACATCCCTTTTGAACTGAACAAGCCTCTATTTTTGTTCCATTGAAAAAAAAAATGAAAGCGGATATAAATGGACAGATGGTCTGTTTTGCATCTGTTTTTGCATTGGTTGTTATGACCCGGCGTCCTAACAACTAGTGACTTATCTGCGCTGTCAGCAGCAGGGATGAGTGATTGGTTATTAACCACCTGACCCCCGTAAGATTTACCCACCTTCATGACCAGGCCACTTTTTGCGATACAGCACTGCCTTACTTTAACTGACAATTGCGCGGTCATGTAACGCTGTACCCAATTCAAATTTGTGTCCTTTTATTAGAGCTTTCTTTTGGTGGTATTTAAACATCTCTACTTTTTTTTTTTTGCGCTATAAACGGAAAAAACAGACAATTTTTTTTAAAAACAATATTTTTTGCTTTCTGTTATAAAACATTTCCAATTAAAAAAAAAATAAATCAAAATTCTTCATAAATTTAGGCCAATACGTATTCTCCTACATATTTTTGGCAACAAAAAAAATTCCCATTAAGCGTATATTGATTGGTTAAGATGAACGCTATAGCGTCTACATTCTACAAACTATGGGATATATACTGAAATTTTGTATTTACTTATTTTTTTTACTAGTTATGGCGGCGATCAGCAACTTATAGCGGGACTGCAATATTGCAGCGGACAATCGGACACTAATGCCGTGTAGACACGAGCGGACTTTCCGGCAGAAAAGGTTCCGTCGGACATTCCGATCGTGTGTGGGCTTCATTGGATCTTCATCGGACCTTTTCTGTCGAAAATTTCCGACGGACCTAGAAATAGAACACGTTTCGAATCTTTCCGACGGACTTGATTCCTATAGAAAAATCAGTTTGTCTGTATGCTAGTCCGACGGACCAAAAACGACACAAGGGCAGCTATTGGCTACCGGCTATGAACTTCTCTATTCTTGTCTGGTCGTACGTCATCACGTTCGAAATGATCGGACTTTGGTGTGATCGCGTGCAGGCAAGTCCGTTTCGTTGGAACTCCATCGGAACTCCGTTGAAAAGTCCTTCGGAGTTCAGGCGGACGAGAAGTCCGGTCGTGTGTAAGCGGCATTATTGAGACTTTTGACACTTTCTTGGCAACCAGTGACACTAATACAATAATCAGTGCTAAAAATATGCACTGTCACTGTACTAATGACACTGGCTGGGAAGACATCTAGCGCGATCAAAGGGTTAAATGTGCGCGTAGCCAGTGTTTGGTGTGTTTTTACTAGGGGAAGAAATGGATTCTAGTTCCTGCAGTAACACAGAATCCACCCCCCCCCCTGGCAGGACGGCGGTCTGCCTACTTCACATAGGCAGATCGCCGTTCTGTGTTCGTTACTGGCAATCGGAGGGTGCCCGAGCACATCAAGTTCCGGCACCCGCAGATCAGCTTCTGCTGTGAATATTGACAGCAGAAACTGTGCACGCACGCCCCCTGCTGGCAGAAATGACAAATCAAGTAAATATATGTGATCTGGCACACAGGTGCCACCCTGTAGCAGTAAAACTGCTATAGTGCGGTCAACAGGTGGTTAAGGAGCCGCCGGCACCCGCCAGCTTCCTAACAATGATGAGTCATCCCCGCTGTCAGCGGGAAAGTGCCCTCCACAGAAGAGCTGAGGAAACAAAATGGCATGGGGTGCCCCCCAGAATCCATACCAGACCCTTATCAGAGCATGCAGGGAGGAGGGGTGGACTAGCTTGAGATATTAAAAAAACGAAGGTTGAACATCCACAGTGCCGCCCGGAGATAAAAAGAAAAACTCCCGTCTGCCCAAATAGGGTCACGCAAGGCGTAAACCGAAAAATAATGACTGCCCAATTAGGTTTTCATTACGGGCCCCAAACAGGCCAACTCGGGGGGGAGGCAACTGAATGCCAAAGTAAAGCTTTATGTGTCTCAAATGATATAAAATGAATTTGGGTACAGCACTGAAAACTAGGAATGAATCGGTATTACAGGCTGGTGGTAGATGAGCAAAAAGCAAACAAATTAAAATCTAACTTTAGTCGGTGTGGTACACGTGATTACACCTTCGGCTGGACAGCTTGGCCTGGTACAAAAAGTAAGGAAATGAACAAATCTACTGGCAGGATCAATAGGTAATAAAACTATGTGACAGAGGTAGTCTTGGGAATGATGCGTTAAACTATCTTAGTGTTACTAAACTCACAGCAGTAAAATCAGTCCGTATATACAGTAAAGCATGCTCGCGGAACCTAAGGGGTTAATCCTGCACATTATGTATAAAGGCTGTTTGATCCTGTCTTCTCTGATCCTCCTCTTCTTCCACTATCCCCAATCCATCTCCTGATAGAACAGAGCCTTGGGGACACACTGCACATGCTCAGTTTGGTGTGTATTGTTAGAGAGTTTTTTTTGGGGGGGGGGGGGGTATTGGTGCATGTGAATGGCACAGGGCCAATCAGCACTGTCCAGACGGAGGGTCAGGGCTCCTGCAACTTAATAGGACAATCAGAAGTGAATGAAAACTCCTCCTGCAAGTAGATATTTACAATTCGTTACGTTCCAAATTAGTTCTTTGACGAATTTCGACAAATTATTTAATTCGCAAATATCAGAATTAACGAAAACCCATTTAACAAATTTTTCCAAATATTCGTAAATTTGAATATTCGAAAATTCGTAAACTTGAAAATTCGTAAATTTGAAAATCCGTAAATTCATAAATTCGGACATTTGAAAATTTGAATAATTTGAAAATCTGAAATAATAACTAACTAATAATAACTTAACTATTACTAACTATTAAATTATAGGTATTGGAATTTCCTTTCAAATGTGACTGTTAGTGAACGTAACAAATACTAAGTTATCCGAAGTTACAAAATATACATAATAACGAATGCCGTATCTAAACGTAATGGAACGTAAGTAATTAATAATAAATAACAATAATAATATTAAAAACTTCTTCTTATTATTATTAATATTATTTATTATTAATTTGTTCCGTTCCATTTGTTTAGATGCAGCATTCATTATTTCAGATAATTCGTAACTTCGGATAAATACGTATTTGTTACGTTCACTAACAGCCAAACTTGAAAGGAAATTCCAATACCTATAATTTAATAGTTACCGTATTTATCGGCGTATAACACGCATCTTCAATTTAAGAGGGAAGTTTCAGGAAAATTTTTTTTTTTTTTAAATAAACCACTTTGAAGCAAAATAATGGCCAGTGCCCATCAATGCAGCCTGATCTGTGCCCATCTGCAACCCATCTCCCATCAATGCAGTCTGATTAATGCCCATCTGCAGCCCATCTCCCATCAATGCAGCCTGATCTGTGCCCATCTGCAGCCCATCTCCCATCAATGCAGCCTGATCTGTGCCCATCTGCAGCCCATCTCCCATCAATGCAGTCTGATTAATGCCCATCTGCAGCCTCACCATCTCTCATCAATGCAGTGCAGGAAATCACCGAGCCGTCATCTCCTGTTTACTCAGCTCTCAGTCGGCAGTCACATACACAGTCCCGCCTCCGCCATCGGCATTGGACCAGCTCCTATGATAGACAGAACACTGATCCAATGCCGGTGGCGGAGGCGGGACTGTGTATGTGACTGCCGACTGAGAGCTGAGTAAACAGGAGATGACGGCTCGGTGAATTCCGGCGGCACACGTTCCCCTCCTTCCCCTCCGAGGTACACTATCGAGGTATAAAACGCAGAGGGAAATAAGTGCGTGTTATATGCCAATAAATACAGTAGTTATTATTAGTTAGTTATTCTTTTGGATTTTCTTCCTTTTTTTCAGGTTTTCAAATTTACAAATTTACAAATTTACAAATTTTCAAATTTACGCATTTTCAAATTTTTAAATTTACTAATTTACGAATTGCAATCATAACGAATGACCTGAAAAACGACAAAAAAAAAAAAAAACACAAAAAACAAAGGAAACGGAAACAAACAAATTTTTCGGCAGTGCACGTCTACCTACAAATTTTAACCAGTACTCGGCCGGTTACTGATAAAAGTCACAAGACTGCTATATACTGCTGATGAGAAAAGGTATTTAGCAGTTTATATTTACTAAAATTATTATTATTATTATACAGGATTTATATAGCGCCGACAGTTTACGCAACGCTTTACAACATTAGGGCAGACAGTACAAATACAATACAATTCAATACAGGAGGAATCAGAGGGCCTTGCTCGTTAGAGCTTACAATCTAGGAGATCTAAAATAATAGCATTTCCATGTTCTGTGTACTGTGGGAGACCAGATATAGTGAATGCAGGCTCCTGGGTTTAGTAACACTTTAATGCTATTGACAGTGCATCATATTTGTATTAATTTTAATTTTTCTTAGAGTTCTACATTTAGTTAATAATTATTCCCGCACACGTCTTTGCATTAGATACATATAAGTCCTCCTAACTCATTTCATACATTCTTGTAGGGTTGAAAGAAGAGAGAGAGCGCGGTTGAAGACTGTGAAATTTAATGCAAAGCCTGGAGTCATTGATTCTAAAGGGGTAAGTAGAGCAAATATATATATATATATATATAAATATATGTGTATTGAAATTGCTGGTAAATCTTTACCAACTGCATGATTATGGTAGATAGTGCTGAACATTTATAAAGCAGATTACCTTAAAATACCTTAATGCCAGTCAAACACCATAAAATGACAGTATACAATCATACAAATCCATCAATAAACCCTAAAACAATATAAATTTATCCAAATCAATTAGAATGAAATACATTTCAATGAATAAAAAAAAAAAAAAAAAAAAAACCCACACACACATATATATTATATATATATATATATATATATATATATATATATATATGTATATATATATGTATGTATATATATATATATATATATGTATATATATATATATGTATATATATATATATATATATATATATATATATATATATATATATATATATATATATATATATATGTGTATATATATATGTATATATATATATACATATGTATGTATATATATATATATATATATATAATTATGTATTATTCATATATAATTATATAATGATTATATATTTATATTAAGCATATATATATAAAAGGTACTTTAGAACAGGGAAAAAAAAAAGCTTGCCTGACCATGCCATACCTCCAGGCAGGTATAAAAGACATAAATGACTGCAGCTCTGTATTCATTAATACATTCTTTTTTTTTTTAAGATATATTTTTTGAGTTTAAAGGAACAGACACACAAAAAAATAAACATAAACGCAACAGATTGTACAAAAACGGAAGAAGAGAGAGAGGAAAAAAAATGAATACATCCTTAATGGATTTTTGTACATGCAAGCAGTGTAATTACCTGGATTTAAACTGGCCTCTTGCAGATCATGTGCAGCAGAGCTCAGACTGGGAAGCAGCAGCCCAGATAGCAAGCAATTGAGCTTGAAAATGACTTGCTAAGCTATTGCTTAGACTTGCCGGGCGTCATCAGTTTTGTTGCACAATTGCAGCAATTCCGCATTGCATGACCCCAGATCAACTTTCTTTGCAAACATTCTACAGGCTGGTTGAGTTATGTTGTGCGATAGTCATCCCACCACAGGGGGTCACTGTGGCTGAATTTTCATTCTGCAGACTTGCAGAGCTCCTGCTGTAGACTCACCACTGCAACTTTGCTCCTGCTAGAGACTTGCCACGCAAATTTGCTTCAAATTGTAAAAGTGTCAACTAGAACTTGTGCTTCAAGCGGAACTTCAGTTGTTTTTTCAACTTTCCACCTATTAAATCTTCTGCTCTTGTTGTTGTTTTAACTTTGGATAGTAAAACATTTTTTTTTTCTGCCAGTAAATACCTTATACAGTCCACTTCTTGTTTCTTGTCTGGTCATTAGCCTAGACTTATGACATCATGCACAGCTCTCTCTCTCTTGTGAGAGTTTGCCAGGAAGGGGGGGAGTCATAAGAGGGCCAATGAGAGCTGCAGAGATGGACGTGTGCCTCTGTGTGTCTGTGTAAATCCAGGAAGTGAACAGGCAGCAGCTTCAGCTGCCCACAGTTAAAATGGATGCAGCCAGACTCAGTGGAGGGAGATTTCTGCAGCATGTTTGGCAAGTACAGAATCACAGTATATATAAAATAATATGCAAAGTGGATGGAGGGAAGTTACAGAACGGCAAAAATGTTTTTTTAATACAAATTATGTGAACAGACTGATGTTCCTCTTTCAAGTGCTCTACAAGTGTACAACTTACCAGTGAAAAAGTGCAGCAAAGTTAACAGACTGACAATTCAACACTGCCACAAATCTGTGGCCAGTTATCCTTGCTATCTGGAAGCACAAGGATCCCGTCAGGTGTACTGCAGTGCCAAAAAAGGAACATGCTGATAGGAGGAGAGAGCAGATTGATAGAAAGATGAGCTTCTCAGTCTGCTGCTTCTCCTTTCACTGTCCATTCGCAGGCTGGGGGAAGGACAAGACCTGTAAGGATTACTTAAGCTGGCCATGGATGGATCGGAATTTGTCCGGCTCACCATCTGTAGCTATTCTCTAGCGATCTAACGATTGACTTTTTATAAAACGGGATCGTTGGAAAATTCTTTTTCGATCAGCTCTGCAGCCAATCAGTGTATTCTGACAGCGCAGGGGTCCCGAAATCAGAATACAATAGCGCAGCGGGGAGGATTCCTCCATCTACCTTGATTGTGAGGATAGTGGAGCCCATTCAGTTTTTTACATTCAGCGTGCTGGCTGAACGAAAAAAAACAACGTGACCCCTGTATGCCGAGTTCTAACCACTTAAGGACTGGGCCTATTTTTCAAACTTGTTGTATACAAGTTAATATCATTTTTTTTTTTTGATAGAAAATTACTTAGAACCCCTAAACATTATATTTTTATTTCTAACACTCTAGAGAATAAAATGGCGGTCGTTGCAATACTTTTTTTTTTTTTAAATGCACTTTTTTGAATTAAAAAATAAGACAACAGTAAAGTTAGCCCAATTTTTTTTTTATATTGTGAAAGATAATGTTACGCCGAGTAAATTGATACCCAACATGTCACGCTTCAAATTTGCGCCCGCTCGTGGAATGGCGACAAAGTTTTACCCTTAAAAATCTCCATAGGCGACGTTTAAAAAAATTCTACAGGTTGCATGTTTTGAGTTACAGAGGAGGTCTAGGGCTAGAATTATTGCTCTCGCTCTACCGATCGCGGCGATACCTCACATGTGTGGTTTGACCAAAGTATTCATATGCGGGCGCTACTCACGTATGCGTTCGCTTCTGCACACGAGCTCGTCGGGACATGTTTAAGTTAATTTTTTTTTTCTTATTTATTTTACCTTTTTATTTTAAATTTTTACACTGTTCTTTAAAAAAAAAAAGTGTGTCACTTATTCCTATTACAAGAAATGTAAACATCCCCTGTAATAGAAAAAAAGCATGACAGGGCCTCTTAAATATGAGATCTGGGGTCAAAAAGACCTCACATCTCATATTTACACTAAAATGCAATAAAAAAAAAAAAAGTCATTTGAAAAAAAAAAAATGTCCCTTTAAGAGCTATGGGCGGAAGTGATGTTTTGACGTCACTTCCGCCCTGCAGTGTTATGGAGACGGGTGGGGGCCATCTTCCCCTCATTCGTCTCCATGCCCAGGAAGGAGAAGGATCCGATCGCCTCCGCCGCTACCGACGGATCCGGTAAGCGCCGGAGGGCACCGGAGCGCGGCGGGAGAGGTGGCCCTCTCCCGCCGCCGATAAAAGTGATCTTGCGGCGAATCCGCCTCAGAGACCACTTTTATCTTGAAGCGGACCACCTGCTGAAGAAGAGCATACCGGGGGTTTTGGTAGCTAGCTACTGCCATAACAACGGTATTCCTCTTCAAAGTAGCGACGTAAAACAACAGCGGGCGGTCCGTAAGTGGTTAAAGTGGTTGTAAACCTCAGACATGAAATCTGAACAAAGCATATCCCTCTGTAGTGAGTACTTGCCTCAATCCGGAGGGGTTGATTTACTAAAGGCAAATAGACTGTGCACTTAGTAAATCAACCACAAAAAGTCCAGTTACCCCCCCCCCCCCAGGTCTTATCTTGGACCACAGAACAATTATGGGGTTGATTTACTAAAGGCAAATAGACTGTGCACTTTAGTGCTCCAGAGCTTAGGAAACGAGCAGAAGCTCTGCTGACCATCCAATCACGTGCAAGCAAAAATGCTGTTTTTTTTTTTTAAACTTTATTTTCCTTGCAGGTGATTGGGTACTCTTTGCAAAGTGAAGCCTTACCTCAATTACTAAGCTCTGGAGCAACTGCTCTTGCACAGTCTATTTTCTTTTAGTAAATCAACTCCAAAGTGTTCTTTCTACGTCTAATTCCTCTGCTCTCTGCATAAGTCACTTCTGACAAGAATCCCCGTCACGACACAAAGAGATAAAAAAAGGTGACAGGGGAGGGACCTCCAGCACACAGCCTGTGATTGACAGCCTCAGCTGTTTGTCCCTTCCCTCCAATCAGTTCTCAGAGCTCTTGTGCAATGTGTACATCCTCCCCGCCCCCCTTGCTTTGTGAGTCTATGAAAAATCCTTTTCATCTCTTGAGTTTGCTCCATGCACACTAAGCTAAAAAAAAAAAAAAAAACGCTGGAAAAATCACTGGACAAAAACGCTGGTAATAGCTTTTTGTAGTAGCATTTTAGGAGCATTAGCGTTTTTTTTCTTTAGCTTTTTTTATCAGTACCCTATATTTTCTATAGGCAACGCTTCAAAAGCCCCCTACCCTGTTTCCCCGAAAATAAGACCTAGCGTGATTATCGGTGATGGCTGCAATATAAGCCCTACCCCCCAAATAAGCCCTAGTTAAAGTCCTTGTAGGTCTTATTTTCAGGGTAGGGCTTATTTTTGGGGAAACAGGGTAGGGCTTATTTGGGGGGTAGGGCTTATATTGCAGCCATCACCGACAATCGCGCTAGGTCTTATTTTCGGGGAAACAGGGTAGAGGTATCAGTTTAGTGTAACGGAGGAGGTCTTGTGTTAGAATGATTTCTCTCACTCCCCCTATGTGATGATTTTTAGGTGACAGTTTCTCTTTATTGAGATATGCATTGTGTGTAATACCCCACCTGTCAAGTCCATACGACGTACGGACCTGGCGGCGAAAGGGTTAAGAGCGTTTAGGAGCATTAGCATTGTATTGCAGTTTTTGCAGTAAAAGGGGGGGGGGAGCTAAAAAAAACGCTATTATTAGCATTTAGGAGCGTTTCTGGTGAAAAAAACGCTCCAGGAAACTACAAAAACTTTTTTTTTTCTGCTCCTAGACGCTGAGGCTCAAAAAAAACACTAATAGCCTAAAGTAGTGTGCATGGACACATAGGAAAACACTATTCTAGGAGCTTAAAAAAAATGCTATTGTACATGGAGTCTTATAAGGATATAAAGGACAATTGGCTGCAAATAAACAGGTACAGCTTATTAGACATGTCCAATTTATTTAGTTCCGAATTTGTTTCTTAATGAATTTCGACAAATTCATTCATTCGGAAACATCAGAATTAACGGAAAACACGTTGAATTAATTTTTTTCGAATATTTGAAAATTCGGAAATTCGTAAATCTGAAAACCCGAAAATGTGAAAATCTGAAATAATAACTAACTATTAAATTATACATATTGGAATTTCCTTTCAAATTTGGCTGTTAGTGAACGTAACAAATACGAATTTATCCGAAGTTACGAATTATCTGAAGTAACGAATGCCGCATCCAAACGAATGGAACGTAACACATTAATAATAATAAATAACAATAATAATAATAATAAAAACTTTTTATTATTATTGTTTATTATAAATTTGTTCTGTTCCATTTGCATTCATTATTTCGGATAATTTGTAACTTTGGATAAATTTGTATTCGTTACATTCACTAACAGCCAAATTTCAATGGCAATTCCAATACCTATAATTTAATAGTTAGTAAATTATTATTTCGAATTTTCGGATTTTCGTTCTTTCGAATTTTCGGATTTTCTTTCTATTTTTCGGATTTTTGAATTTACGAATTTTCAAATTTCTGAAGTTACGAATTTATGAAACTACGAATTTTTGAATTTATGAAATTACGAATTTTCCAAATGATGAATTTTCAAATTTACGGAATTCCGAATTTTCAAATTTATCAATTTACGAAATGACAAATTTATGAAATGACAAATTTACGAAAATTAAGAATTTGACAAATTTACGAAGTTACGAATTTATGAATCTACAAATTTAGGAAACTACGAATTTTCTAATTTATGAAATTACGAAATTATGAATTTTTGAAATGATGAATTTACGAAATTACGAATTTTCGAAATTACGAATTTTCAAATTTATAAAATTACGAATTTATGAAATTACGAATTTTCAAATTTATGAATTTTCGAATTTACGAAATTACAAATTTACGAAATTCCGAATTTAAGAGGTTACGAATTTTACGAATTTAAGAAATTACGAAGAAATTACAAATTTATGAAACTACAAATTTACGAAACTACGAATTTACCAAACAACGAATTTTCTAATTTCAGAATTTTCGAATTTCCGAAATTACGAATTTACAAATTCACGAATGTTCGAATTTACGAAATTACGAATTTTCGAATTTACAAAATTACGAATTTATGAAATTAAGAACTTTCAAATTTCTGAATTTTCGAATTTACGAAATTCCGAATTTACGAATGACAAAGAGAAAAAACCCGAATGAAACAAAATCGAACACATTTTTTGGCAGTGCACATGTCTACAACCTATGTAGGAGGATTTGTGTATCACCTGAGCCCAGTGACTTCATTGGGTATATGTAAGGGCTTACAACCACTTTAACTGTAGCACAAAAAAAAAACATCAGGTCTCCTACCCTGCTAGACAGGGCTGTGCTGTGTGGCAGAGCTGTGTAAATCTCAGAACTGGATGAACAGGATTACAAATCCTTTGCCAGGTAATACGGATGTCATATACGTATTTTTTCACTGTATTTATCTGGAGTTCGGCTTTAAGGAAGATAATAGGAGTGCGTGCTGGGCGAGAGAGACTGGCGTGCAGCAGACTGTTCCAGTGAAAGCTCCAATGTTAGAAAATAATGGGGCGTAATTGAATTTCATCTCACGGTGCTCTATAGAGACTGATGGGCCAGAACAGCGTGATAGTACATCACTGCTATTATTATTACATTTCGCTTTCAGAGTACTACTGTTTGTAAATGAAATGCCGGCTGATTAATGAGTCAAGCATTATAATTAAAACTAATCCATTTAGCTCTGTGATGGTCGGGACGGGCACTTTATAGGATGACTATTCTCCGTGTTCCAGAACAGAAAAGTAAAACATTACAGCTTACAGATCATTCCGGAAAGTTCTATGGGGGGTGGATTGGTGACAATTATTATTATTTTTTAGCGACCTTCTTAACTGCTTGCTGATCAGCCGCCGCCATTATGCTGCGCCAGGTTGGCAGGGCTGCACGAATCGCCGTCGGTATACGTTGGCCGCTTTAAGAGGTATAGGGGGCGAGGCGCGACGCCGGATCCAATGCACGTGGCAGGCGGCCCCGATGGCCGTCAGCGACCAAGCGAGCGCTCCACAGAGAGCCAGAACGGGGATCTGTCAATGTAAACAAACAGATTCCCCATTCTGTCAGGGAAGCAGAGAGAGATCTGATGTTCAGTGTCAAGGCTGGTGCTACCACTAGGCAAACAAGGCAGGCGCCTAGGGCGCACTGCTGCCTAGGGCGCCCGGCCGCTGGTGTTCCTACTCTCTTCTTTCTGCAGCAAGCAACTAGGTCTCAGCATCAGCAGGCAGCCGCTGCTCCATTCTCACATAGCGTCAGAGGCGCAATAGCGGCGGAGGATTGTGTCTGTGTCCCGACTCCCGAATGAATGGATGCAAGCAAACATTCATTGATGGGCACTGATAGGCTGCATTTGATGGGCACTGGTAAGGCTGCATTTGATAAGCACTGGTGAGGCTGCATTTGATGTGCACTGGTGAGACTGCATTTGATGGGTGCTGGTGAGGCTGCATTTGATGGGCGCTGGTAAGGCTGCGTTTGATGGGCACTGGTGAGGCTGCTGATGGGCACTGGTGAGGCTGCTGATGGGCACTGGTGAGGCTGCATTTGATGGGCACTGGTGAGGCTGCATTTGATGGGCGCCGGTGAGCCTGCATTTGATGTGCACTGGTGAGACTGCATTTGATGGGCACTGGTGAGGCTGCATTTGATGGGCACTGGTGAGGCTGCATTTGATGGGCACTGGTGAGGCTGCTGATGGGCACTGGTGAGGCTGCTGATGGGCACTGGTAAGGCTGCATTTGATGGGTGCTGGTGAGGCTGCATTTGATGGGCGCTGGTGAGGCTGCATTTGATGGGCACTGGTGAGGCTGCATTTGATGGGCACTGGTGAGGCTGCTGATGGGCACTGGTGAGGCTGCTGATGGGCACTGGTGAGGCTGCATTTGATGGGCGCCGGTGAGCCTGCATTTGATGGGCACTGGTGAGGCTGCATTTGATTGGCACTGGTAAGGCTGCATTTGATGGGCACTGGTAAGGCTGCATTTGATGGGCGCTGGTGAGGCTGCATTTGATGGGCGCTGGTGAGGCTGCATTTGATGGACGCTGGTGAGGCTGCATTTGATGGGCACTGATGAGGCTGCATTTGATGGGCACTGGTGAGGCTGCATTTGATGGGCGCTGGTGAGGCTGCATTTGATGGGTGCTGGTGAGGGTGAACTAATGGGTGCTGGTGAGGCTGCATTTGATGGACACTGGTGAGGCTGTATTTGATGGGTGCTTCATTAAAAAGGTGGGGAATACATAGGCAAGGCAAAAGGGCGGAGTCAAGGGTGGACCCGGGGGGGGGGGGCGACAAAATGAGGTTTTGCCTAGGGTGTCAAGAATCCTTGCACCACGCTGCTCCCTGTCAGTTAGAAACACCTCCCAAGGAACACATTTAACCCCTTGATCGCCCCCTAGTGTTAACCCTTTCCCTGCCAGTGACATTTATACAGTAATCAGTGGCTATTTTTAGCTCTGATCGCTGTATAAAGGGTCAGTGCTCCCAAAAAAGCAGCAAACGTGTCCGATATGTCCGCCGCAATGTTGCAGTCCTACAAAAAATCACTGATCACTACCATTACTAGTAAAAAAATAATAATAATAATAAAAATGACATAAATCTATCCCCTATTTTTTAGACGCTATAACTTTTGCGCAAACCAATCAATATAGGCTTATTGCGATTTTGTTTTTTTACCAAAAATATGTAGAAGAATACATATCGGGCTAAACTGAGGAAGAAATTCGTGGGTTTTTTTAAGGTTTTTTTTTGGATATTTATTATAGCAAAAAATAAAAAATGATGGGTTTTTTTTTTCAAAATTGTCGGTCTTTTTTTGTTTATAGCGCAAAAAATAAAAACCCCAGAGGTGATTAAATACCACCAAAAGAAAGCTCTATTTGTGGGGGGAAAAAAAATGACATAAATTTTGTTTGGGTGCAACGTCGCACGACCGCGCAATTGTCAGTTAAAGCCACGCAGTGCACGTATCGCAAAAGAAAAATGGCCTGGTCATTAAGGGGATAAATCCTTCCGGGGCTGAAGTGGTTAAAGGGCCTGTCCACCAAAAACATATTTTTGATTTTCATATTTTCATATTTTCATATTCATTTATTAGGCCGGGTTCACAATCATGAGTTGCATAACGTGTTAACCACTTCACCGCTGGAAGTGTCCCCCCCCCCACCCGCTTCCTGACCAGGCCATTTTTTTGCGATACGGCATGGCGTTCTATTAACTGACAATTGCGCGGTCATGTGACGCTGTACTCAAATAAAATGTAATGTCCTTTTTTTCATTTTGGACAATGGAAGGAAGGTAGCTAGTGTGCTAAGAAATCGAGGACTTGGTATTGTCACAAATATGGGCAATGGAGAGCGAGGTATTATAAATACGTGGACAGCTTTCTTTAGGAGATATTTGATCATCTCTGCGTTTTTTTGTTTTTTTTTTGGGCTCTAAACAAAAAAACAGCAACAATTTTGAAAAAAAAAAATAAAAAAGAAAAAATTTCTGCTCTAAAAAAACTACCAAGGAAAAAATTGTAAAAAATCAAATTTCTTCATAAATGTAGGCAATATGTATTCTGCTACATATTTTTGGTAAAATAAAAAATATAAAAATCCCAATAAGTGTATATTGATTGGTTTCCACAAAAGTTTAAGCATCTAAAAACTATGGGATATATGCTGGAATTTTTATTTAATTATGTATTTGTTTTATACTAGTAATGGCGGCAATCAGCCACTTATAGTGGCACTGTAATTTTGCGACAGACAATCTGACACTAAGTGACACTTTTCGGGGACCAATGACACTAGTATACAGTGATCAGTGCAAAAATATGCACTGTCACTGTACTAATGACACTGGCTGGGAAGGGGTTAAACATCTAGGGCGATCAAAGGGTTAAAGTGGTTGTAAAGGCTGAAGATTTTTTTATCTTAATACATTCTATACATTAAAATAAAAAGCCTTCTGTGTGCAGCTCCCCCCTCAGCGTCTCTAATACTTACCTGAGCCCAGTGGCGGTGCATCCATAAGGGCGCGCAGGCACCGCCCCCTTTCTCCAGCCACCCCCCTCTATGACTGATGGATGGATTCATCACCGCTCACCGCCGTCACCGGCTGCCCCACCGAGACAGGGTAAGTGCCAGGCAGACAGCAAGCGGGCGCGAGGGGGGGGTCACAGTGGCGGCATTGGATGGCTCCATACTTTCATGCTTTTCCAATCTTCTATTGTCCAATTTCGGTGATCCTGTGTGAATTGTAGACTCAGTTTCCTGTTCTTAGCTGACAGGAGTGACACCCGGTGTGGTCTTCTGGTGCTGTAGCCCATCTGCTTCAAGGTTCGATGTGTTGTGCATTCAGAGATGGTATTCTGCATACCTTGGTTGTAACGAGGGGTTATTTGAGTTACTGTTGCCTTTCTATCTTCTCCAACCAGTCTGCCCATTCTCCTCTGACCTCCGACATCAACAAGGCATTTTCCTCCACACAACTGCCGCTCACTGGATATTTTTCTCTTTTTCGGACCATTCTCTGTAATCCTGAGAGATGGTTGTGTGTGAAAATCCCAGTAGATCAGCAGTTTTTGAAACACTCAGACCAGTCCGTCTGGCACCAACAATCATGCCACGTTCAAAGTCACTGAAATCCCCTTTCTTCTCCATTCTGATGCTCTGTTTGAACTTCAGCAAGTCGTCTTCACCACGTTTTGATGCCTCAATGCATTGAGTTGCTGCCATGTGATTGGCTGATTACAGTGGCGGCCAACAATCTACCCCCCCCGGATGGCACAGAAGCCCCCCCCATCAGTCAGGGCCCTGCACTTACCCCATTTCATGGGCAGTGCTTCGGGCAGTGTGCGGTGATGACTTTTCTCGGGGCTCGTCTCGGTTTCCCAGTGTCTCCTCCCCCTGGCAGCCAAACCGGTCGGATCTCCTTTCGGCCAATCGGGTGATGGGTCTCATGACCCGTTTGCTGTTACAATAGCAAATATTCAGTGTTACAATAGCAAATATTCTTTCACGATTGTAACACAACTGGGTGGGCTCAGAGCGCAGTGCTCTGCACCCCGAGCCCACCATTTTTGAAGCCTATTAGAGCCTCAGGCTCTAATCACGTGCTTAAAAAAAAGCTCCCCCCCTTTGGAATCTATACATCCGGTGCCCTGCATGTAGATCAAGGAGCCAATGGTGGTCCATCCATTAGGGGTGCACAGACCCCCTTAAATTTTTTACTCTTTGTTATATTGCGGCCATTTGCTAAAATCATTTTAGTTCATTTTTTTCCTCATTAATGTACACACAGCACCAAATATTGACAGAAAAACACAGAATTGTTGACTTTTTTGCAGATTTATTAAAAAAGAAAAACTGAAATATCACATGGTCCTAAGTATTCAGACCCTTTGCTGTGACACTCATATATTTAACTCAGGTGCTGTCCATTTCTTCTGATCATCCCTGAGATGGTTCTACACCTTCATTTGAGTCCAGCTGTGTTTGATTATACTGATTGGACTTGATTAGGAAAGCCACACACCTGTCTATATAAGACCTTACAGCTCACAGTGCATGTCAGAGCAAATGAGAATCATGAGGTCAAAGGAACTGCCTGAAGAGCTCAGAGACAGAATTGTGGCAAGGCACAGATCTGGCCAAGGTTACAAAAAAAATTCTGCTGCACTTAAGGTTCCTAAGAGCACAGTGGCCTCCATAATCCTTAAATGGAAGACGTTTGGGATGACCAGAACCTTTCCTAGAGCTGGCCGTCCGGCCAAACTGAGCTAACGGGGGAGAAGAGCCTTGGTGGGAGACGTAAAGAAGAACCCAAAGATCACTGTGGCTGAGCTCCAGAGATGCAGTCGGGAGATGGGAGAAAGTTGTAGAGAGTCAACCATCACTGCAGCTCTCCACCAGTCGGGGCTTTATGGCAGAGTGGCCCGACGGAAGCCTCTCCTCAGTGCAAGACACATGAAATCCTGCATGGAGTTTGCTAAAAAAACACCTGAAGGACTCCAAGATGGTGAGAAATAAGATTCTTTGGTCTGATGAGACCAAGATAGAACTTTTTGGCCTTAAATCTAAGCGGTATGTGTGGAGAAAACCAGGCACTGCTCATCACCTGTCCAATACAGTCCCAACAGTGAAGCATGGTGGTGGCAGCATCATGCTGTGGGGGTGTTTTTCAGCTGCAGGGACAGGACGACTGGTTGTAATCGAGGGAAAGATGAATGTGGCCAAGTACAGGGATATCCTGGATGAAAACCTTCTCCAGAGTGCTCAGGATCTCAGACTGAGCCGAAGGTTTACCTTCCAACAAGACAATGACCCTAAGCACACAGCTAAAATAACGAAGGAGTGACTTCACAACAACTCTGTGACTGTTCTTGAATGGCCCAGTCAGAGCCCTGACTTAAACCCAATTGAGCATCTCTGGAGAGACCTAAAAATGGCCGTCCACCAACGTTTACCATCCAACCTGACAGAAGTGGAGAGGATCTGCAAGGAGGAATGGCAGAGGATCCCCAAATCCAGGTGTGAAAAACTTGTAGCATCTTTCCCAAAAAGACTCATGGCTGTATTAGATCAAAAGGGTGCTTCTACTAAATACTGAGCAAAGGGTCTGAATACTTAGGACCATGTGATATTTCAGTTTTTCTTTTTTAATAAATCTGCAGAAATGTCAACAATTCTGTGTTTTTCTGTCAATATTAATGAGGAAAAAAATGAACTTAAATGATTTTAGCAAATGGCTGCAATATAACAAAAAGTGAAAAATTTAAGGGGGTCTGAATACTTTCCGTCCCCACTGTACATATATTGATATACTGCACTTATATAGCGCCCTCTGGTGTTCTTTAGTGTGGGGGTGGGGCCACTACATGGGTGCGTTTAACAGCAGCCTGAAGTTTTAGGTTTTAGGTTAAGCAAACATTTCATTTACTCTTGTTTTGATGACTCCATTTTTTCCACAATTTCGCATTAAAACCTAATTGTACCCGCCAGACTTCATTTTATTAGCGCCATCGTTCTTCTGAAAATGAGGAATGTGGCTGATGTGGAAGAGCCGGATGTAAATTCATTGCCCTTATCTGCCTTTTGACGGTTTAAAATGAAATCAATTTCCAGGTTGTTTTCTTGCATTATTGTCTCCATTATAAACATCGGCGTCTCGCGTTTCTCATTATAAACATCATCATCTCGCGGTTCTCATTATGCCTCATCCACAGTTCTGTGATTGTGCAAACAGTCTGTTCCGTCTCATTTCAGATGTATTCCCATTTTCCAGGAACGACACCTCATAGGTTACAGTGTGCCCGGCCCCAATGTGCCCTTCTTCCTTCTAATCATAGAACATTGTTATTATTGTCATTTCATCCCCCCCAAGTGTTTGTCTTCAGTAGGATGGAAAGTGATGGTGCAGCTGTCATTATCATTTTCATCTAATGATAGAAATATGGAGGAAAGGGGAGCCAGGCCTACTACATTGCGCTTTTTACCATATTAAAGATTTTTTGCATTGCTGAAGTGCGAGAGGTAAAGCTGAGCCCCCCCCCCCCTCCAATCAACATGCTCGTTAAACGTTTAAATACAACCTTACTGTTTTTATTACATACAGTAGCAAGAAAATGTATGTGAACCCCTTGGAAGCTGATAACGCACAATCAATTCAAATTTTTCGTGTCTTTATTAACTGCTTAAATACCAGGCACTACCCCCCCCCCTTCCTGCCCAGGCCAATCTTCAGCTTTCAGCGCTGTCGCACTTTGAATGGCAATTGCGCGGTCATGCAACATTGTATTTTTTGCTAATCAAATGAAAAAAGGCAGTAAAAAAAAAACCCCTATAAATTTATATTAAAAAAAATTATAAAATTTGCAAATAAGTAATTTTTCTCCTTCACTGATGTGCGCTGATGAGGCTGCACTGATTGGCACTAATGAGGCAGCACTGAGGGGGCACTGATGGGGCTGCACTGATATGCAGCATTAATGGGCACTGATAGGTGGCACTGATGGGCACTGATAGGTGGCACTGATGGGCACTGATATGCAGCACTGATGGGCACTGATGAGGCTGCACTGATATGCAGCACTGATGCGGACTGATGAGGCGGCACTGATGGGCACTAATGAGGCCGCACTGATATGCAGCACTGATGGGCACTGATGAGGCGGTACTGATGACGCTGCACTGATATGCAGCACTGATGGGCACTAATGAGGTGGCTCTGATGAGACTGCACTGATATGCAGCACTGATAGGCGGCACTGATAGGCGGCACTGATGAGGTGGCACTGATGAGGAGGCACTGATAGGCAGCTCTGATGGGCACTGATTGACACTGATCATCAAGTCACTGATGATCAGTGCCCTGATGATCTGTGTAAATGTCCCCTGTCACACTTGCCGGTTACCGGCTGTCCTCTCCTCATGCTGTGACAGCGTGTAAGGAAAGGAATGCCGAAAACCGTCAAGTTTGCTTACATGTGATCGGCTGTGATTGGACACTGCTGATCACATGGAAAAGGGCCACTGTGATTGAGCGCAAAAGACAGAAATTTTTTTGAAAACAAAAAAACCCTCAGTTTTTCTTAGTTTCTGTTATAACATTTTGCAAATAAGTAATTTTTCTCCTTCGCTGATGTGCGCTGATGAGGCTGCACTGATGGGCACTAATAGGCACCACTGATAAGGAGGCACTGATAGGTGGCACTGATAGGCTGCACTAATGAGGCGTCACTAATGAGCACTGATGAGGAGGTACTGATGGGCACTGATAATCAAGGCACTGATTATCTGTGTAAATGTCTCCTGTCATACTTGCCGGTTACCGGCTCTCTTTTCCTCACACTGTGACAGCGCATGAGGAACGGAATGCCGATAACCGGCAAGTTTGTGTACATGTGATCAGCTGTGATTGGACACAGCTGATCACATGGTAAAGGGCCGCTGTGATTGGCCCTTCACCGCGATCTGTGATCAGCTGTGTCCTAAGGACACAGTGAATGTCTAGTGTGAATGGCTCTCTTGAGGTCATTCTCACAGAATCTCTATGGGGTTAAGGTCTGGGCTCTGACTGGGCCACTTCAAACCCTAATGCACGATCGGATTTTCCGACAACAAATGTTGGATGTGAGCTTGTTGGCTGAAAGTCCGACCGTGTGTATGCTCCATCAAACATTTGTTGTCGGACTTTCCGCCAACAAATGTTGGCTAGCAGGTTCTCAAATTTTCAGCAACAAATTTTGTTGTCGGACTTTCCGATCGTGTGTACACAATTCCATCGGACAAAAGTCCACGCATGCTCGGAATCCATGCTCACCAAACGCAACTTTAGCAGAAGGAGCCCACAGGGCGCATGACTATTGAACCTCCTTTTTATCGGCTCGCCGTGTGTCTTGTACGTCACTACGTTCGTAATTGTTGGCCAACATTTGAGTGATCGTGTGTATGAAAGACAAGTTGGAGCCAACAACCTTCGAACAAAAATCCACGGTGTTGTTGTCAGAAAGTCCGACCGTGTGTACAGGGCATAAGGCCCATTTTCTTTTTCAGAAGCCAGCCTGTGGTGGATTTACTGCGATTAGGGTCATTGTCCTGCTGCATCACCCAACTTCTACTAAGCTTCATCTGGATGACAGCCGCCCTGACATTATCCTGTATCGTGGGAATTAATTTTCCCCTCGATGATAGCAAGTGGTCCAGGCCCAGAGACAGAGAAGCAAGCCCAAACCATGATGTTCCCTCCACCATACTTCACTTTTGGGATGATGTTTTTTGATGTTGGTAAGCTGTACCCTTTTTGTGCCACGCATAGTGCTGAGCGTTCTTCCAGAACAATTCAACTTTTGATTCGTCAGTCCATAAAAACATTTTCCCAGTAGCGTTGCAGTTGGCCAAGGGGCTCTTTGCCAAACGTCAGGCCTCAGCTATGTTTTTATGGAGAGCAGCAGCTTCCTCCATGGTGTTCTACCATGGACACCTTGCCTGTTCAAAGACTTACATATAGTAGACTCATGAACAGGGATGTTTGCCATTTCTAGTGATGTCTTCAAGCCTTTAGCTGTTACTCCTGGGTTCTTTACCTCTTTGAGCATTCTGCATTGTGCCTTGGGGGAGTCATCTTGGATGGACGTCTACTTCTAGGAAGAGTAGCCACGGTACTAAATTGTCTCCATTTCTAGACAATTGGTCTAACTGTCAACTGATGTCCCTTCATTTACTAAGCTTTAGCACAAATGTCCTTGCAGAGGGCAACTGCACTTGCAAAGCGCACAGTCTATTTGCCTTCAGTAAATCAACCCCATGGCATCACGATAATGTCCCGTGTATTAATATGTGGTATTATATAATGCTTAATGGAGAAACCCAAAGTGATGTAAAAGCTTGTACCTTTAAAAATGGATGATAGCCAGCCAGGGGTGTCACATTAATTCTTAATTTTTTTTTTTTCTCAAACAAAAAGGTTTTTATTTCAGCAAGAAGTTATTACATACAGTTCCGGAACAGACATGTTAGAATATACAATAGCGGTACAATCAGACATGTAGATAACACATATTGTATCCCTTATCCCCCATACTTTCCCAATCAAGCATATCAAAGTATTGCGTCTCACCCATTAAACCTCCACCTGCACATCCTTATCTTCATCGATACAGAGTATAATCGTTTATTCTTATTTATTGGAACAGTACAGTTATCGGTTTTTCTAAAATAAACGGTCCATCACTAGATCTACTGGCGCTAGTCCGGGGACTCCCAGCCACTGTGCCCAGAGTTTTTCGAATTTTTTGGATGTTCCCCTATGTTGAAAAATAATTTTTTCCAAACGGATGGTGTTTCCCATTTGTTTGATCCACTCCTGTTTCGTGGGAGGGTCTTCAGATTTCCAATGCCTAAGAATTAGCATACGTGCCTGAAATAGAGTTCTATTAACGGCTTGCTTAAGGATATCACCTGTCAATAAGTCATCTATTATCCCTAATAGGCATGGTTTGGGGTCTAATGGTATCTGTACCTGAAAGACCATATTAATGGTATCCAGCACCTCCTTCCAATATAAATGAAGTTTAGGGCACCTCCATAAGAGGTGAATAAGATCTCCGTGCTCTCTACGACATCTTGTGCATGTGGAGTCTGTGCCAACACCCATATGGGCAAGCCTAGCCGGTGTATAGTGTACCCTGGACAATATATACAACTGGGACAGTTTTTGAGCAGCATTCAATGAGCACAGGGGGACCGCCTGCAGAGCTTCGTCCCACTGTTCCTCTTCAAACGCGCCAACATCCTGCTCCCACCTGGTCATAACCTTCAATGGCGAGTCCCCCATAACCAAACCCAGAAGCATAGCGTAGCAGTCCGATATGAACCCTTTATATGTATCTATTTCTAGGAGGAAGTTAAAGACAGGCGCGGGTTCTAGGGTCCAGGTCTCTGGACCACCCTGGGCATCTATCGCATGTTTAAGTTGGTGGTAGTAAAATTTCATGGAAAGCGGTAGCCGAAAGGCCTCTCTAAGTTCCGGAAAGGATCTTAGCTTGCCATCTTGGAATATATGCGTCATGTGTGATATCCCATATTGCTTCCATTTCCTCCCATATGGTATTTTTGCTATTTCCATGTAGTGGTTATTTTCCCAGATTGGGCTATATTTAGTGTATCCTTGTACTTTCTGTAGCATCCTGGTCTTATTCCAAATCTTTTGCATAAGAGCATAAGTTGGAAAGAGTTTGTTGGATTTGTTGTAATGCAACGCCTCTAGTCCTTCCAGGGCCTCACCCTTGACCGTAAAGCGAAGCAGTTGGGCTGAGGGGTCCCGCAGATTTAGTTCTATTTCCTGTGTAGGCCTCAGAACTCTGGTAATGTGCTGTAGCTGGGCAGCTAAGTAATATACCCAAGGATTAGGGAGCGCCAGTCCCCCGTCATCCTTGGGACGCTGGAGTTGCTCAAGTTTAATTCTGGGTGGTTTTGATAGCCATATAAAAGATCGGAAGAGTGAGTTAATAATTCTGAACTTTTTTAAAGTAATGACCATTGGGGAATTATGGAGAATATATAACAGTTGGGGCATAAGGATCATTTTTATTAGATTAATCCTACCTACTTGTGACAGCCTCAATTTGCTCCATACTTTGACTCGGTCGCGACAGCGATTAACAAGAGGGGTTAGGTTTAAGCTGACATATTCTAACACACGGGGAGTAACTTGTATGCCTAAGTATTTGAGAGATGTCGATACCGGGATGTCCATTATGCTGTCTTGAGAGGGGGGGAGCTCACGATCTAACAATAGAAGGGAGGACTTGGTCCAATTAATAATTAGACCCGAGTAGTGCCCGAATCGGCCAATGACTCTCATTGCCTCCGACAGCGACACTGACGTATCACCAAGAAGCAGCATGGTGTCGTCAGCATACATGATAACTTTCTCATGAACATCTCCGTATCGAAACCCCCGAATCGATGGGTTACTGCGTATCACAGAGGCTAGGGGCTCTATGGCCAGGGCAAACAAGAGGGGAGACAGGGGGCAACCCTGTCTCGTACCTCTATATAAATTGAAAGGTGCGGAGATCCGACCCCCCTCTCTAATAACTGCCATCGGAGAAGAGTATAATAGTTGTACCCACTTAATGTAGTTGTCCCCAATCCCAAACTTCCTCATCACTGCCCATAAGTAATCCCATTCGACGCTATCAAACGCCTTATGGGCGTCCAGGGAAAGCAGGGCTCTATCTCCCATATTATCTGACTGGGATTGGATATTGAGAAAGAGTCTGCGCAGATTGATCGCAGTCGATTTCTGCGGCATAAAGCCGGATTGGTCTGAGTGTATTATGGTGGATATGACCTTGTTCAGACGCAACGCCAGTACCTTGGCGAGGATCTTCACATCAGTTTGTAAAAGTGAGATCGGACGATACGATCCCGGGTCTAATGGGTCTTTGTTGGGTTTTAATATCAGGACTATGCTTGCTCTTGTCATTGACTGGGGGAGATCGCCACTTTGTTTTGCTGCATTAAATACCTTCAGCAGGTGTGGAAGTATAGATTCCCCATACTGTTTGTAAACCTCAATGGGGAGTCCATCGTCCCCCGGAGCTTTAGAGTTGGGGAACAGACTGGTCGCCACCTGTAGTTCCTCAATAGTAATGGGGTCATCCAGCTCATCACGAGAAGCTTCAGAGAGGCTGGGGAGCTGGACCTCATCTAAATATTCAGTGAGTGATTCCTGTGAGTAAGTTTGTTTAGATTGGTACAGTGAGGAGTAAAATCTCACCAGTTCCGCTAGGATCTTGTCTGGGCTATTGGTTAGTCCTCCCTGAGGAGAGCGTAGTGCTCCAATCGATGGAGAGGTCTGATGAGAATGGGCAATAGTGGCTAGTAGACGACCAGTGTGCTCTCCCTCCTCATAATGTGCAGTTTTTTGAAAAAACCTCTTCCTCTCTGCAGTAGACGATGTGACCCTATATAGCGCCTCTTGCGCTGAAAGCCATGCATCCTTATTAGCCTGAGTAGGATCAGCAATAAATCGCTCCTCTAAGTCTACTGCCATATGTTCTATTTCCTCCCCATGAGCATGGGTCCTCCTTTTAACTGCTTGAATTTCGGCAATAAAAATGCTTCGAAGGACTGCCTTAAAGGCCTCCCATGATAGAGCTGAAGGAGCCTCACTGGCATGAATCCGCCAGTATTCTGCAATGTGGAGTTCTATTTGCTCATGAGAAGGGAAGAGATTCAGCCAAAATGCATTCATCTTCCACGGAGCCTTAGCCGTCGTGGAAGGAGGACGCACCTCCAGAGTCACAATCAGTGGTGAATGGTCAGATACACTTCTGGTGGCATATGTCACTGTCGAAATGTAGCGAACCGCTACTTCCGAACACAAGCAGAGGTCAATCCGTGATAAAGAGGAGTGGCCCTTGGTAAAGCAGGAGAACTGACGGACCTCTGGATTCCCCGCTCTCCAAGGGTCCTTCCATCCCACCTCCCCCATAAACCTACTGAGTGCTGTAGCGCCCCCCCCCCTCCCCTTCGCCACTGGTGGGTGTTTGTCTAAAAGAGGGTCAGTGTAGTTATTGAAGTCTCCGAGGGTATACAACGGGACCCCAGGGTACCTAACTTGATATGCCAACAGAGCTCTCACCACCTGGTTATTATACGGAGGAGGCACATACACAAAGGCTAATATACATTTTAGAGTAGATAATCTACACAAAAGAAATACATATCTCCCTTCTTGATCAATTTCGGAGTCGAGCTCCACGTATTCTATGGAACTATGCACCAATACACTCACACCGCGAGAGTATGAGGTATGGGTAGAATGGTATGCCTTACCCACCCAACGAAAACCAATGCAAGACAATGAGTCCTTGGTGAGGTGGGTTTCCTGCAAGGCGCAGATGGCCGGAAGATGTTTCCGAAGCAACGATGATACCATAGTCCTCTTCAGGGGATCATGCAACCCTCTGACGTTCCATGAGAGCACAGTTACTGTAGTCATCTCACATTGAAGAAAAGGTGACTGGTAACGGTAACACGCTGCTTGCTTCCCCTATATTCACAAGAAGGAGACAGGAGGGCTTCCATAAGGCATCGAAGTGGGAATGTTGGGTAGGCGAGTATCCTGAAGGTGGGAAGGGGGGCCATGTCATCACCCGCAGAGCTATGTAGCTTTACAGTTCCGGAATAAATCTGTACGTGTGAAAAAAACCTCAAGACGCACAACGGTGCGCCAAACAAACTTGGGGGCCTCTTCCGAGCCAGGTTCCATGCCTGTACCAGCTCATCACCTAGAAGGGCCCGCTTGCTTTGTAATCCAGGGCTCCAAGATGTCAAAGTAGATGACAAACTTCTGTGGGACAACGGGTCCCATAGGCAAACCAGGAGCTCCTGGACCTCCGGCTCAAAGTACCTGATGGGTACTGACATGTACTTCATCAGGGTTTAACTTGCATCCGAGCTCGCATTATTTAGTGAAGAAATCAGTGTATGTTTCCGGCGCTGCCCCCGTCCGGGGGGGAAATATGAAAAAAAAAGGAAAAAGAAAAAACCCCCGTGCTAATATGAGTAGCATCAATCAAGTTCCATGCCTGGTCTCCGCTCTTGTCTAAGTTCATTTTCGTTGGCATCAAGCCAGTCAGAGGCCTCCGCCGGGTGTTCAAAGAAATGTGCTTGACCTCGTAGAGTAATTCTAAGTTTCGCTGGGTACAGCATTGCATAGGAGGCTTGTAGCTTTTGTAGGCGTCTTTTAATTTCAGTGAATCTTGCGCGACTCTTCTGAACCGCAGCGGAGAAATCGGGGTAGAAGGAGATACGGGTACCATTATATTGAACATCCCTTTTCTCTCTGGCTAGCCGCAAAATTATTTCTCTATCACGGTAATTTAGAAGACGGGCCAGGATCGGGCGAGGAGGGTGTCCCGGGGGGAGGGGTCTGGTGGGTACTCTGTGCGCTCGTTCCACAGCATATAGGTGGGTAAAGGCATCCTTACCAAATACATCCGACATCCATTGCTCTATAAACTGCGTGGGATCACGGCCCTCTGCTTTCTCAGGGAATCCTACGATGCGCACGTTGTTGCGTCTGAGGCGATTTTCGAAATCCTCTGCACGTGTTTCAGTGGCTCTGGCTAATCGTGTGGTAGCCTGGGATTCCCTGATCATGTGGGGAAGCTTATCTTCTATTTCGCTAATTCTGCTTTCTGCTGCGGTGGTCCGTTCTCGGATCTTCTGGATGTCTTGTCTAAGGAGACTAACTTCCTCTTTTAAGCCTCCAAAGCGTGCCTGCAGGTTATTGACAGATGCTGTGCATTTGTTTACCGCTCTCAGTATGGCTGCAAGTGTGGGCTGTTCACCCCCCTCCTCCTCCTCCTCACAGTCATCAGGCTCTTCAGCTGCACCGCTGTTAATGTCCTCCTGTGTTGTAATGGCGCCTGCCCCCTGTGTTGTTTCCCCCTCCTCCTCATCAGGATCATTGTGTATATCAAAGTCACAGTGAGACTGGGCTGCTAACAGGCTGGATTTGTCATGAAGTTTCTGGGTATAGTACCTCATGTCCTTGGGGTGTTGAGCGGAGCTGTCCTTCATACTTTTCTGTTGTTTGTTCTGTGCCTCTTTCAGTTTGTCAGCGCCGCGCTTCTGTGCTGATGGTGGAGCGGCGCCATTTTGCTGGTCCATCCTCGATCCCTCTCCCTTCTGTCCTCGGGTCATCATACCCTCTGCACGGACCGGGGCAAGTGCGGGATGTAGCGGGGACTTTCCCAGGGCTGGTAAGTAGCTTTTGGGGCGAAGTCAGCCCCGGAAACCGGATCAATTCAGGGTAACTGTGGGAGCTCTGTGACTAAGCGTCTGCTCACATGCCGCGCTGGCCACGCCCCCTTAATTCTTAATTTTTAGTTGAAGCAGTTAGTTTAATCTATTATGACAAGCTTTCTTATGAAAATGTTGCCCCTACCTTACTTTGGATGACTCTAAAGCTGCCAATCAGAGCTAAGAGGGCTCCTAGGGTCCAAGAGCTGCTGTGCTGTCCACTGTCTGTCTGTACAGTAAATTAATTGAGAAGATGTAAAGGCTCACAGGACTTCTGTTTTTATGTAGAACTAAGGCCTTCCTTTAAAAGAAATATGTGCTGCAGCACTTCATTATAACCGTATCTGCACTTGCAGTTTTCTCTTAGCGCTTCTGTAAAGTCCCACAAATACCTGTTGATCCTGCCAGTAAAATCCAACTACTACAGCTTCTTGTAGACATGTACACTGCCGAAAATGTGTTAGTTTTGGTTTTCTTTTCATTCGTTTTTTTTGTTTTTTTTGTTTTGCTTTTTCGTTTTTCTGGTCATTCGTTATGATCGCAATTCATAAATGCGTAAATTCGAATATTGGAAAATTCATAAATTCGAAAATTCGATATTAAGGAAGAAAATCCGAAAATTCAAAAGAATAACTAACTAACTAATAATAACTAACTATTAAATTATAGGTATTGGGATTTCTTTTCAAATTTGGCTGTTAGTGAACGTAACGAATACTAATTTAACCCGAATTTACGAATTGTCTGAAATAACGAATGCGGTATCTAAACAAATGGGAAAGAACGAATTAATAATAATAATAAAACGTTTTTATTATTATTATTGTTATTTATTATTATTAAAGCGGAGTTCCACCCAAAAGTGGACTTTCCGCTCGTTGTACTCCTCCCCCCTCCGGTGCCGCATTTGGCACTTTTCGGGGGGGACAGGATACTTGTCTTTCACAGGTATCCTGTTCTCACTTCAGGAAGCCTGAGCTGCGGGTATTGATGTCACCGCCCGGGCTCCCTCCTCCTCTCTCCTCCTTCCCTGGCCCCCGGGCCAATAGGAGAGGAGTGGAGTGCGTGCGCAGTAGGGTTTCCAGCGTGAAGCCGTAAGGCTACACTGCCAGGTTCCCTTACTCGCAATGGCAGCGCCATGCACCCGACAGCTGATGGAAACATCAGCTGCGGTGCCGCCATCACTGGACTCCAGGACAGGTAAGTGTCCGATTATTAAAAGTCAGCAGCTGCAGTATGTGTAGCTGCTGGCTTTTAATTTTTGCAGCGGTGGGCGGAACGTTTGCTTTAATTCATTACGTACCATTCGTTTAGATACGGCATTCGTTATTTTGGATAATTTGTATTCGTTACGTTCACTAACAGCCAAATTTGAAAGGAAATTCGAATGCCTATAATTTAATAGTTAGTAATAGTTAAGTTATTAGTTAATTATTATTTCAGATTTTCAGGTTTTCGGATATTTGAATTTCCAGATTTCCGAATTTTAGAATTTATGAATTTACAAATATTCAGAAAAATGAGTTAAACGGGTTTTCGTTAATTCGCATATTTCCAAATGATTGAATTTGTTGAAATTCGTTAAAAAACTATTTTTGAACGAAAAGAATTGCACATGTCTAGCTTCTTGTGATGGGGTGACGACGATGCAGCACTGCTTCTAAAATCCAAGCAGAGTTGCCACACTTAGGTAGGCTGTGCCTGCTTCACTACAATAAGAGAGCTGCAATATAAGGAGGTTCTTTTCCATTGACAACATTTGTAAGGATTTGTTCAGAAGTGTGACTATCATTGCTGCCCGTCTGAAAAACACTCCGCTGTGCACCAATTTTTAGAGAGCTTGGGTCGCGGTCTGTAAAGCCCATCTAAGAGGCATGCCATTAAATTTTTGCCTCAAGATTGCGCTGTGCTCCTAGAGAAAAAGTGCTGCATGTATTATCTATCTATCTACGCTTTGCGGACGGGTTTAACCCTTTTTCGCCCTCTAGCGGGGGTTAAAAGTGCCCCGCTAGCGGCCGAATGGCGCCACTAAAACAACGGTAAAACGCCGCTAAAAATAGCGGCGCTTTACTGCCGACGCTCGCCCGCCCCAGTGGGAAAGTAGCCTAAAGGAAAGGCTGCATTCTCAGTGATGTCACTGATCTCTGGTGAAGGGATAGGCTGCATTCTCGGTGATGTCACTGGTCTCTAGTGAATGGATAGGCTGCATTCTTAGTGATGTCACTGATCTCTAGTGAAGGGATAGGCTGCATTCTTAGTGATGTCACTGGTCTCTAGTGAAGGGATAGGCTGCATTCTCGGTGATGTCACTAGTTTCTAGTGAAGGGATAGGCTACATTCTTGGTGATGTCACTGGTTTCTAGTGAAGGCATAGGCTGTATTCTTGGTGATGTCACTGGTCTGTAGTGAACGGTTAGGCTGCATTTTTATGATGTCATTGGTGTTTGAAAAGTCCTATTGACATCACTGTGAAAGTAATAAATGTTCGGTGAGAAATGTGCCAGCTGAATTTTAATAATTGAAACACTTATTTTAAAAATGGAGATTGCATTTTGATATTTCCATAACGTATTTTGACAGTGTTATCCCTAAGGCCAAGGAAGAAGTCCCAGAGCCTACAGATTTGCTGCTTAAAAGCTGGAGAGCTTGCTGCCCCCTTCGTGAAAGACATCATATATTAATTTTCTCTATACTTTTTGACAGGGCTAGTCTTATTCATTTAATTCAAAGTTAAATGCCAACAAAGTTTCAAATGATTCAGGCAAGCACAGCCTGCACAAAGCAAGATGGATGATGAATTAATATTGCATAACAATACATAATTGAATTGAGTTTATTATAATGCATTCTGAAAAGAGCACATTGTTATATTTTATCCTTTAATTATGCAATTAGGCAAATGAGCTTCAAAGGCAATTTCTGCGGAGTAACCTAGAAGATGATCATTACATCTTTGGGATAGTATTCACCATGCCTGGTTATATCCTGATGAATGCTGATTCCATTTTTCTCTTCGGTATCTTGATGGCTATTGAAAAGAATCCACAGTGGGTTTTTATGATATATTTTTGCTTCAAGTATATATCTGTTTCAAGCAGGGTTGCACCAATACCGATACTAGTATCGGTGCCGATACCGAGCATTTGCAGGAGTACTTGTTTCGATGCTTGACCCGATACCTGGACAGTCGGGGGTAATCGGTGGGGCGTGTGGGGAGTTACAAGCACCAACCTCCCTGTATAGATTACAATAAAGCAGCTGACAGCCGCTTCTCCTCCTTTCTCTCCCACAGATTTCAGCTGCTTCTATACAGGGAGGTCAGTGCTTGTAACTCCCCCCACCACCACTGTACCGATCACCCCTGACTGTCCCCTGTCCTCCTCAAGTCCCCCTCTGTGTCCTCCATGCTCCTCCGGTCCCCCTCCATGTCCTCTGTGCTCCTCCTTTCCCCCTCCATGTCCTCCGTGCTACTCTGGTCCCCCTCCATGTCCTCCATGCTCCTCCATTCCCCCTCCATGTCCTCCATGCTCCTCCAGTCCCCCTCCATGTCCTCCATGCTCCTCCAGTTCCCCTCTATGTCCTCCGTGCTCCTCTGGTCCCCCTCCATGTCCTCCGTACACCTCTGGTCCCCCTACATGTCCTCCGTGCTCCTCTGGTCCCCCTCCATGTCCTCCGTGCTCCTCTGGTCCCCCTCCATGTCCTCCGTACACCTCTGGTCCCCCTCCATGTCCTCCGTGCTCCTCTGGTCCCCCTCCATGTCCTCCCTGCTCCTCCAGTCCCCTCCATGTTCTCCGTGCTCCTCCAGTCCCCCTCCGTGTCCTCCTCCGGCCCCCTCTGTGTCCTCCGTGCTCCTCCAGTCCCCCTCCGTGTCCTCCTCTGGTCCCCCTCTGTCTTCTGCTGGTCCCCCCTATCCCAGATCTGTCAGGATGGAGAGCGGAAGAAGAAGCCAGTAAATCTGTCATTTACCGGCTCCTTCCTTTCCTGAATGTGATCACTGACTGCCCATTCATAACTGAGCATTGTAACCTGTGAAAGGGACTGGAGAACCCGTGTCCTCAGTCCCTTTCCCTGTCTCAAAGGGGAGATGTCAGGTGTCTGTTTAGACCCCAATATCTCACCAAAGCCCCCCCCCCCCCCCCCACCCCCAACAGGGCTGAAAAATAAAAAAAATAAAAAAAAAATTGTAATAAATATTTTAAAAGGTAAAATTGTAAAAAAAATTAAAAATGACGCTGTCCACCCCCCCCCCCCCCCAAAAAAAAAGAAAGCAATATTAAAAAAAATCGTAAAAAAAAACAAAAAAACTACTGACACAGTCCACTGTCACATGACATACAAAAAAAAGTATCAGGATCAGTGAGTGCTTGAAAAAAAAGTATCGGTACTTGTATTCTTACAAAAGTGGTATCGGTGCAATCGTAGTTTCAAGGAAGTAACCCTATTAGCATAGGTTACTTTTTTAGTTTCAAAAGGCCTTATTCAAGTAAAAAAATATAACGCTATGGTCCCAACGTTGACAGTGAGACATAGTTTGTTGTATATTGTCATCTAGAAATTGGATATAATGACAGGATTACAATATGTTTCATGTTGCCTTCATTCATTGTGTTGCGGTAATGCAATGACCTGTAATTCCCTGTATACACGGTCGGACTTTCCGACGGAAAATGTGCGATCGGAGCTTGTTGTCAGAAATTCCAACCGTGTGTAAGCTCCATCGGACTTTTTCCATCGGAATTTCCAACACACAAAGTTTCAGAGCTGGATCTAAAATTTTCCGGCAACAAAATCTGTTCGCGGAAAGTCCGATTGTGTGTGGAAAATTCCGACGCACAAAGTGCCATGCATGCTCGGAATCAAGCAGAAGAGCAGCACTGGCTATTGAACTTCATTTTTCTCGGCTCGTCGTACGTGTTGTACGTCACCGCGTTTTTGACGTTCGGAATTTCTGACCAACTTTGTGCGACCGTGTGTATGCAAGACAAGTTTGAGCCAACATCCGTCGGAAAAAATACGATGTATTTTGTTGTCGGAATGTGCGATCAAGTGTACGGGGCATTAGAAGATAAGATGACAGAGGTGACTCACACAGAAGTAGCTATAGCTAGCTGGTATCTTCTCAAGACTATATTACAATTTTAAGGACCTGTGTTGACAGGCTTTTTTTTTCCCGTAAGAACTCCTTGTTATCCAATTCAAGTAATTTGCAATGCAAAGGCAGCTTGATGCAGCTTCAAAGGAGTCCAAATGCAGAATGAGATTAATTTCAGGTCAAATGCACCTGTAGTTGATCTCAGAAAGCATCTGAAACAATCGTAGATGCAAGCGAACCGCGACTAAAGGCAAGCTGCACTTGCACATCAACACAAGTTCCAAGCCCATTGCTGCGGTCCCTAAAGCCGTGTCTTCCAGACCCATACCTCCACAATGATCCAGCCAAGGTTGCCAAGGTTTTTAGACTTCTTATCAATAAAACACCATCAGAGTTCATAATTGAGTTGACTTTCTGAATAACCAGTTCATACGATAAGGTGGTTGTTCTCCATTTAGACACCATATGGGTACAGTTAACTAAAACTCCCATCCCTGGGGGTCTGTCGCCTTACAGAGCAGCTCAGTAGGACCTTCTTGGGGTAGGTTTTAGAGAAGATTGTGTAGAGAATAACGAGCACCGATACTTTTTTTTTTAGTACTCGTCGATACTAATTACCAATACCTACCGGCAACTGTTTTGTTAACACTTCAGCTGTCAGAAATGGTACAAAGCATTAAAAAGTTATTTAAAAATGTAATAAAAAAAAATGTGATGCATACTAGCCCATTATGCTTTTCATTTGCAGGCCTTGCGGGGAGCAAAAGAGGAAGTAAAACCCATCGGGGTTTACTTCCTCTTTAAGATATGATAAAATATTGGGGATTAATTCACAATCTCTTAAAAGAATGTGTAGAGGAAATTAACAGGGAAAAAATAGGGAGTGAGATTTTTTTTTTTTATATATATACTAATTGAGGTTAATTTTTGACTTTCATTGCTTACTTTTACAATAATGTAATTATTGTATTTTAATTCACGATCAGCAGCATGGCTAACCTTTTTTTAATATACTTTTTTATTGTTTTTCAAATAGCAAAAGAGAAAAAAAGAACAGAAGAATAGAAGGGGGTGAGAAAATTTAACTCTTGGAGGGTAGAATGGAGACTAGTTTATAGGCTGGGGGGGGGGGGTTGATTTATTAAAGGCAAATAGGCCATTCACTTTGCTAGGGAAAGTGTACTTTGCAAACGAATTTGCCCCAGACTTTAGTGAATGTGATGAAGTTTCACTTTGGAAAGAATACCCAATCATGTGCAAGGAAAATTTAAAAAAAAGTCACTTTTGCTTGCACATAGTTGGATGATGGAAGTCAGCAGAGCTTCACCTCAATCACTAAGCTCTGGCGGAAATTCCTTTGTAAATTGCAACTTCCCTTGCAAAATAAGCAACCTACTTACCTTAGTAAACCAACCCCTATAGAACAGCCTTTTTCAACTGGGGTTCCGCTGCACTCTGGGGTGCCACCAGAGGTCCTCAGGGGTGCCTGAGAAGAAGATGAGCCCGAGCTTAGCTGAACTGTACATCGGCACTGTGAGCTCAGTCAGACTCAGCAAAGTAAAAATAAAGGAAGGGACAGTGTGTGCTGTGCTCTCTGCCTCCCCCTATAGTGCAGTACCCAGCTGTGTGAGGGAAGGTACTGTACTACAAATTTTTAACCACTTCAGCCCCGGAAGGTTTTGCCCCCTTAAAGGAGTTGTGAAGTCAGAAGTTTTTTTATCTTAATGCATTCTATGCATTAAGATAAAAAAACCTTCTGTGTGTAGCAGCCCCCCCCCCCAGCACCCCCTAATTACCTACCTGAGCCCCTTCTCTCTCCAGTGATGTCCACGATTCCCTCAGCCATCCAGTACACCCCTCCTGATTGGCTGAGACAGAGCAGCGGTGCTATTGGCTCCCACGGCTGTCAATCAAAGTCAGTCAGCCAATCGGGGGAGAGAGGGGGTCGGGCCAGGCCGAGGCTTGTGTCTGAATGGTTAAAGGGCTGTATACGGGTGTATGTGTACGTGTCTGTTTGTGTGTGTGTACATGTGTCTGTATATGTGTGTACATGTGTCTGTATATGTGTGTACATGTGTCTGTATATGTGTGTACATGTGTCTGTATGTGTATGTGTGTACGTGTGTGTGTGTACATGTGTCTGTATGTGTGTGTACATGTGTCTGTATGTGTATGAGTGTCTGTATGTGTGTGTACATGTGTCTGTATGTGTGTGTACATGTGTCTGTATGTGTATGTGTGTACGTGTGTGTGTGTACATGTGTCTGTATGTGTGTGTACATGTGTGTGTGTGTGTGTGTGTATGAGTGTACATCTGCCTGTATGTGTGTTTGTTTTTATATGTGTGTGTGTATGTTACTTTTAATCTTGACCCCCTATTCCTGTACTATCAGAGCTGCTTTTTTAGGTCTTGTTCGTAATAGCAGCAACGCCGCGCCTCTGAAAAGCAATCCATGCTCAGATAGCTTTTCAGAGGAATTTGACAGGCAGTAAAGAGGCAATATGTTGCCTCCTCACCACCTGTTTTAACCCCGTAAATGCAGGGTGCAATGCACACCATTTAGTAAGGTGTGCAATGAAGATGGCTTCTAGGCCCTTGTGTTATGCGTCATTTTTTTGCTGATCCTCGGCCTCGAAGGGGGGAGATTGATTAGGTCAGTCTGCTGAAAAAGGATCATCAGAAGTAATAAAGATTTAGAGGAAGAAAGGACAACTTAATTGTCTGTATTCTAATCCAAAGACAGAGGGGGGCCGTTAAAAATCAAACAGTTTTTAACGTAATGCCCATTCAATATTTGGAAGTATTCAAGGTTATATTCACACAAATATATAAAAATGGTGCAACGCTTATAAATTCAATGAGTCCATAGGAGTCCAAGTGCTCCAGCAATGACCACAATAGGTTATTCAGTCCCATAGAAATGTGAAGAGATAGACCTCATGGTGCAGAATATCAAAATACGTTTTGTTAAACTAAAAGGAGATAAACTCACATGCTCCGTATAAAAAACACGATTTGTTGGTCATAGCATTCAGTATTCCCCACCGACAAGATGGTCGCCACGTCCCAGCATACACCAGTGTCACGTCGCCGACTCCTCCCTACGCCTTTCGTCATAGAGTGACGTAGCTATTCAAGCATGAAAGCTGTGCCAATACAAAAGTTCCCTTTATTTATCCATAGGAAGTGAATCCAAAGACAGAGTTCAACACACTTCACATCAAAGGTGATTAACAGAAGGTGAAAGAGGAGGAAACCATCACCGCCACCCGATAACACAGCCGCTTACCCTCCTTAGTGCACCCTCATTACAAAGGGTCACACAAGCAGTTGAATAATAAAGGATGCCCTTCAATCTCCATGCATCTCGGTCAGGGCCAGCAAACAGGAAATAAATGTAACAACCCCGGTTTCAGCCTCCCCCCTCCAAGTGCTCCAGCAATGACCACAATAGGTTATTCAGTCCCATAGAAATGTGAAGAGATAGACCTCATGGTGCAGTATATCAAAATACGTTTTGTTAAACTAAAAGGAGATAAACTCACATGCTCCGTATAAAAAACACGATTTGTTGGTCATAGCATTCAGTATTCCCCACCGACAAGATGGTCGCCACGTCCCAGCATACACCAGTGTCACGTAGCCGACTCCTCCCTATGCATTTCGTCATAGAGTGACGTAGCTATTCAAGCATGAAAGCTGTGCCAATACAAAAGTTCCCTTTATTTATCCATAGGAAGTGAATCCAAAGACAGAGTTCAACACACTTCACATCAAAGGTGATTAACAGAAGGTGAAAAAGGAGGAAACCATTACCGGCACCCAATAACACAGCCGCTTACCCTCCTTAGTGGACCCTCATTACAAAAGGTCACACAGGCAGTTGAATAATAAAGGATGCCCTTCAATCTCCATGCATCTCGGTCAGGGCCAGCAAACAGGAAATAGATGTAACAACCCCGGTTTCAGCCTCCCCCCTCCAAGTGCTCCAGCAATGACCACAATAGGTTATTCAGTCCCATAGAAATGTGAAGAGATAGACCTCATGGTGCAGTATATCAAAATACGTTTTGTTAAACTAAAAGGAGATAAACTCACATGCTCCGTATAAAAAACACGATTTGTTGGTCATAGCATTCAGTATTCCCCGCCGACAAGATGGTCGCCACGTCCCAGCATACACCAGTGTCACGTCGCCGACTCCTCCCTACGCCTTTCGTCATAGAGTGACGTAGCTATTCAAGCATGAAAGCTGTGCCAATACAAAAGTTCCCTTTATTTATCCATAGGAAGTGAATCCAAAGACAGAGTTCAACACACTTCACATCAAAGGTGATTAACAGAAGGTCAAAGAGGAGGAAACCATTACCGGCACCCAATAACACAGCCGCTTACCCTTCTTAGTGGACCCTCATTACAAAAGGTCACACAAGCAGTTGAATAATAAAGGATGCCCTTCAATCTCCATGCATCGCGGTCAGGGCCAGCAGACAGGAAATAGATTTAACAACCCCGGTTTCAGCCCTCCTTCTCCAAGTGCTCCAGCAATGACCACAATAAGTTATTCAGTCCCATAGAAATGTGAAGAGATAGACCTCATGGTGCAGTATATCAAAATATGTTTTGTTAAACTAAAATGAGATAAACTCACATGCTCCGTATAAAAAGAACGATTTGTTGGTCATAGCATTCAGCATTCCCCACTGACAAGATGGTCGCCATGTCCCAGCATACACCAGCATCACGTCGCCGATTTCTCCCTACGCGTTTCGTCATAGAGTGATGTTGTAGATATTCAAGCATGAAAGATGTGCCAATACAAAAGTTCCCTTTACTGGCATTTAAAATCTTTTTCTTTAAAATGGCACTCTAGTAATCTATTTTGTTAACTATTATATTATTGTATAAGAAAAATGATTGGTTAAAAATCTTTTATTCAGGCACAGAATGAATGCAATTAAACAGTAAATTTTAAATATATATTGTGGTTAGCGACACAAACAACAAACACCAAACAAAAGCCATCGCAAATGGCAAACAGTATATATTCGGGGTATTTATGTAGATGTAAATGTCACAATGTAATTGACAAACTATGGTTTCCTTGGTGTATTTTCCTTGGTGTGTTTGCCATTTAAGATGACTTTTGTTTGGTGTTTGTTGTTTGTGTCACTAACCACAATATATATTTAAATTTTACCGTTTAATTGCATTCATTCTTTGCCGGAATAAAAGATTTTTAACCTATCATTTTTCTTATAAAGTTTTTGCTGCTTTAAACCCGGAAACTCTTCCATTGTCTATCAGTAAAAATATATACTGTGTCCATCCATATCTTTGTAACAAATGTGTTTATTAGGCCTATTAACATTTTTACTCAATAATAATATTAATAATAATAATATTGTTTTTTAATATACCCATTTTTTTGTTATGTGACACTGAAGAAGAAATTAACAAATAAGTGAAACAAAAAAAAAAATAATTATTTGTCACATGCTTGCCTGTACACTAGAACTGCCCGTAGGTATAATCTTAGGATGTTCAATCTAATGGAAAGCAGAATGCAAGACCAGCAATTTATAAATATTTTATTCATATTCATACAATTATATCCAACCATTCAATTGGTATTTTTGATTTTTTATCAGTAGATCTTGGCTCCTGATCCACTTTAGGAGCAATCCCCGTGGAATTTAAATTGCATTATTTATTTATGAAATGCTAGGTAACCAACAATGTTAGCGACAGTCCTCGGTTATACTGCGCGATCATTAATCACAGAAGGTAATAACTCCATAATGGGGGGGTTGCATTGTTGCAACATTACTTTTGTATCAATGCTTATAACAGCATTCTTGTCCCACATATTGTTCCACCAAACTATTATATGGCTCCAAATGTTAAGTGGATATCCTAGTCTAATTGAACCCTTTTTTAATGAAGTCAGCCTGGCTACAAATAACACGTGTAAGTCTTTCTTTCTATTATTATGTACTCTTTCTGCAGCCCTATATCAAGTTGTCCTATGGCGGCAGCACAGTGGGGTTCTGGACCACGGCTCTCACATAGAGTGCAGCAGGTGACACACCCCCTGCATAGTGCTCCAATTAACAGCCTTTACACTCCCTCAGCAGCGTTGTTGATTGGAGCACTGTGGAGGGGCGTTGATTGGACCACTGTGTTAAAGCAGCAGTCCAGATCTCCAACATTCTTACGGCACAGGACAGAGCTGCAGCAGTAATACATAATTAAAATAAAGACCTATACATATTAGTTTTTCGTCAGCCTGAATGTGTCCAAATATAAAGTCAGGATATTACTTCTATCTTTGTTTTGCATTTAAAGAGGAGCTCCAGGCTCCCGCCCCCCCCCCCAAAAAAAAAAAAATAGAAGTCAGCAGCTACAAATACTGTAGCTGTTGACTTTTAATATTAGGGCACTTACCTGTCCAGGAATCCAGCGGTGTCCTCACCCGAGCCGATTTTTCAATCAGCTATCGGGTGCTGGCGCCGCCATCTCGACTAAGGGAAACCGGCAGTGAAGCCTTGCGGCAAAACCAGGTACCTGCTCCCCCCCCAAAAGGTGGCAAATGTGGCAGCGGAGAGGGGAGGAGACAAACAAGAAAAGTTTCCTTTTTGCATCACTAAGGCCCCTTTCACACTGGGGCGGTGGGGGCGTCGGCGGTACAACAGCGCTATTTTTAGCGCTGCTGTACCGTCGTTCTTGCAGCGGTATTCGGCCGCTAGCGGTGCGTTTTTAACCCCCGCTGGTGGCCGAAAAAGGGTTAAAATCCCTCGTACAGCGCGGCTATAGCCGCGGTATCACCGCGGTATAGCCGCGCTGTCCCATTGATTTCAATGGGCAGGAGCGGTGAATACACCGCTCCTTCCCCGCTCCAAAAAAGCGGTTTGCAGGACTTTTTTCACCGCCCTGCCTGCGCACCGCTTCAGTGTGAAAGCCCTCGGGCTTTCACACTGAACAAACAGCGGAGGCTGTTTAGGGGCGGTGTTCAGGCGGTATTTTTAGCGCAATACCGCCTGAAAACCGCTCCAGTGTGAAAGGGGCCTTAAGGTTCGTTTTTCATTTGTTTAAAATAACAAACATGTCATACTTACCTCCACTGCGCAGCTCGTTTTGCACAGAGTGGCCCCAAACATCCTCTTCTGGGGTCCCTCGGCGGCTCTCACGGCTCCTCCCCGTATCAGATAACCCCCTAGGAGAAGCGCTCTCCCGAGGGGGTTACCTTGCGGGCGTGCTTCCGAGTCCAGCATTTGCGTCCATAGACACGAATGCCAGACTCGGCCCCGCCCTTCGGCACCCGCATAATTAGATTTGATTGACAGCAGTGGGAGCCAATGGCTGCGCTGCTATCAGTCCATCCAATCAGGACCCAAGGCACCGGCTTTTGCTGGTGTGCTCGTCCCCGGGGCGAGATAAAGGGGGTACAGGTAAGTAAAACGGGGGCTCAGGGGGGGGGGGCTGCAGCATTACATGAATTTTTTCACCTTAATGCATAGAATGCATTGAGGTGAAAAACCTCAAGGGTTTACAACCCCTTTAAGGACCATAAGGATTTAGCACCTTCATGACCAGGCCATTTTTTGCGATACGGCACTGCTTCACTTTAACTGACAATTGCGCTGTTATGCGACTTTGTAACCAAACAAAATTTATGTTCTTTTTTTTCTACAAATAGAGCTTTTGGGGGTATTTGATCACCTCTGCGGTTTTTATTTTTTGCGCTATAAACAATAAAAGACCGTCAATTTTGAAAAAACTGAAAAACTATATTTCTTACTTTTTGATATAATAAATATCCCCCCCCAAAATTTAAAAAAAGCTAATTTCTTCCTCAGTTTAAGCTAATATGTATTCTACTACATATTTTTGTTAAAAAATTGCAATAGGAGTATATTGATTGATTTGGGCAAAAGTTATAGCGTCTACAAAATAGGGAATAGATTTATGGCATTTTTATTATTTTTATTTTTATTTACTTGTAATGGCGGTGATCAGCGATTTTTAGTGGGTCTGCGACATTGCGGGGGACAGATCAGACACTTTTGACACTTTTTTGGGTCTAGTGATATTTATACAGCGATCAGTGCTATAAAAATGCACTGATTACTGTATAAATTACACTGCCAGGAAAGGGGTTAACACTAGGGAGCGATCGAGGGGTTATATATGTTCCCTGGGAGGTGTTTCTAACTGTGGGGGGAGAGGACTGATTGGAGGATAAGAGAGATCGCTGTTCCTGATCACTAGGAACAGCATATCTCTTTCTACTGCCCTGTCAGAACAGGGATCTGTTTGTTTACATTGACAGATCCCCGTTCTGGCTCTGCAGAGAGATCACGGGCGCCGCCACGCGCATCGGCTCCGCGCCTCGGGCGCGCGTGTGCCAACTGTATCTATTGCACGCAGCGATGTACACCTACGGCGATTCATGCAGTAGAGCCAACCTGCCACGGTATAATGACGGCGGCTGGTCGGCAAGTAGTTAAGCATAGGCTTCCTATATTAATTTGGATTACAATCGCAATACACGTTCCTTCTAATTGCTGAAATGTGATGGAGACAAGTGTGTAAATATAAGACGATCCATGCCATAATGTGCTGCAGACAGAGACAGTGTAATGTATTATATTCTGAATCAACACTGAAGGCACTGGCAGCCCCATGAACCGCTTCCCCTCTGTTCCTGCCTGGACAAGTCTGTCAGCTGAGCTGCCTCCTCTGCTGCCGCCTCTCCAGTCTTGCTCTCTCCGTCTCGGGCAGAGTGGGGAGCGGAGGAAGATATATCACTCCGCCAGCCGGGACTTGAGCCAAGCCCAAGCCACAAGAACAACATGCAGAGCGGGCGTGGAATGGACATGCACCCAAAACAGAAGAAATAGTCCCTCCCACTCCCACCAGCACATCATTAGAGAGGGGCCCTGAAAATGGAAACAAATTCACCCAGCTAAGTTATAGAAGCTTGGTGGAGGGGTATGTGTGTAATTCAGGAAGGTTTTTTTATTCTACACCCTGTCTTTGAGATTGCCCGGGCCCCCCTGCTGAACTGAGGATGCCGGGCCCGGTACAACAGGGCCGGTTGTACTGGCTTATCAGCGACCCTGAAGACAACACCTGCCACTCTTGCAAATTGCATGTAGCATTACTATTCCTCTCATTTACTAAGCTCTGGATCAAATGCCCTTGCAGAGTGCAACCGCACTTTCAAAGTGCACAGTCTATTTGCCTTCAGTAAATCAACCCTGTTGGCCCTGTTAAAGTAAAACTCCTGAGAAGTCCCAGTTTTCTATGCATTCCTTAGTCCTACTATACCAAAACTAATTATAAGAGAATATGTAATAAAAGGAAGGATGCCAAGTGAAATAAAGCTCATATCTACAGTAAAAACTATTCAGAGGAACACCATCCACTTTCTTGACAAATAATCTACACAAACCACTATTGGGGCTGGTGTAGGTGGGCATTTGCAATGTGTTTGGCATGTGCCTTTTGTGGAGGAGTAAAAACAAATCTCAAACTGACATTAACAGATCTCAAAACCCCAATTTACCATAGCCCGTAAAACGACAGAGTGACTTTCAATCTAATAAAGTGTCTCTCCCGGGATATTTGGCCCCTTAATGCCGTTATAGCTGCAAAATAGTAAATCAGTAGCTTTCACTGGCACAGCGTCTCCAATGTGGGTCAGGGATCGTAGTACAGAATGACTTTACAGCTAAACTCAGGCAGGAGGATGTAATGATACATAAATTGAAATCTTTCAGCATTTTAGCCTTGGCGTGTCTGATCGTAATGATACATATGATAAATTGAAATCTTTCAGCATTTTAGCCTTGGAGCCTTTTAGTCTGTCGTTAGGTATCAGGCCTAGTTGTATAAGTGGAATTTTTTCTGTTTAACACAATTAATACAATTTATTTGACCAGCTTTTATCACAATAAATTAAAACATCCAAAATCCTTTTTTTTTTTTTTACATGGACTGGAAGTAAAGTATGTGAATGACAAGGAGTTTACATTGTGGAAACATTTTTAGTTTTTTTTAATTATTTAACCACTTCAATACCGGGCACTTTCCCCCCTTCCTGTCCAGGACAGCTTTCAGCGCTGTCACACTTTGAATGACAATTGCGCGGCCATACAACACCGTTCCCGAACTAAATTTTTATCATTTTCTTCTCACAAATAGAGCTTTCTTTTACCACTGGGGTTTTTTATTTTTATGCTAAACAAACTAAAAATGACCGACATTTTTGAAAAAAAAAGGTTTTTCTTTGTTAATGTTTTAAAACTTTGTTTTCTCCTTCACTAACGGGCACTGATGAGGCGGCACTGATGCGCACTAATGAGGTGGCACTAATATTTAGAATTGATGGACACTGATAGGTAGCACTGATATGCAGCACTGATGGGCACCCATAGGCTACACTGATATGCAACACTGATAGGCGGCACTGGTGGGCACTGATAGGCGGCACTGATGGGCACTAAGGATGGGCCGAACACCACCCATAATGACAGGCCTCTCAGGTGACAGTTCTTTTATAACTGAGGGCGGGGCCACACAATAATGTTGCTGGGTGACCCCGCCCCCTCTTACGCACGCGCACATCCCTATGGCTTTCCTGTAGCATCAGAGGGGGCGGGGCTACTTGGTTACGTAACCGAGTGACCCCACCCCCCTCTGACGCTACGGGGAAGCCATAGGGATGTCACCATATGTCAGAGGGGGGCGGGGTCACCCGGCAACATCATCGCGTGGCTTTTTTTTCTTTTTCTTTTTCTTAACCCATTACAATTTCATACGGGGGCTGGGATTTGAGGGTCCCCTTGTTAAAGGGGCTTCCAGATTCCGATAAGCCCCCTGCCCACAGACCCCCACAACCACTGGGCAAGGGTTGTGGGGATGAGGCCCTTCTCCCCATCAACATGGGGACAAGGTGCTTTGGGGGGCTACCCCAAAGCACCCTCCCAATGTTGAGGGCATGTGGCCTGGTACGGTTCGGGGGTGCTCTCTCGTCCCCCCTCTTTTCCTGCGGCCTGCCAGGTTGCATGCTCGGATAAGGGTCTAGTATGGATTTTTGGGGGGACCCCACGCCATTTAAAAAAAAAAAAATTTGCACGCGGTTCCCCTTAAAATCCATACCAGACCTGAAGGGTCTGGTATGGATTTTGAGGGGGACCCCCACGCTATTTTTTTAAAAATTTTGGCAAGGGGTTCCCCTTAATATCCATACCAGACCTGAAGAGCCCAGTGTTGAGTTTGGAGGGACCCCCACGCATTTTTTTTTTTAATTTTGGTTCGGGGTTCCCCTGTGGGGGAATCCCATGCCGTTTTTATCAATGAACTTTTATGTGTATGACCAACAATTCATTATAGCCGCGAGTACTTTTAAATGGCTTTTTTTCCTTTAGAAATGTCATTTTGCTCTCGGACTGTTGTAAACACGGGAAACATGCGCCACTTTACAGGCATACTATAGACACCCCCAGGTAGGAAATTTAAAGGAATATTACACTTTTATTGTTTCACTTTAAGCATTATTAAAATCACTGTTTCCGAAAAAATGGCAGTTTTTGAAACTTTTTTTTGCAATGATACATGTCCCCTGGGGCAGGACCCGGGTCCCCAAACACTTTTTATGACAATACCATGAATATAAGCCTTTAAAATTGGCACTTTTTAATTTCTCCCATAGACATTTACAGGGTGTTCCGCAGCTTTCGAATTTGCCGTGAACACCCCAAATTGTTCGCTATTCAGCGAACAGGCGAACACCCGATGTTCGAGTCTAACTTTACGGTCGACTCGAACATCGGGACCATCCCTATTGGGCACTGATAGGTGGCACTGATGGGCACTGATAGGCAGCTCTGATGGGCACTAATAGGTGGCACTGATGGGCACTGATAGGCTGTACTGATAAGGAGGTACTGACAGGCATTACTGATGGGCATCTGAAGGGCACTGACAGGGGTTACTGATTGGGCACTGAGTGGCACTTTTATGTGCACTGATTGGCGATTTGGGTGGGCACTGACAGGTGTTACTGATAGGGCACTGATTGGCACTTTTATGGGTACTGGTTGGCGATTTGGGTGGGCACTGACTGGCAGCTGATTGGCACTGATTTGCAGCTGTGGTGGCACCTCTGATGGGGGCTGCGCTGATAATCAATGTGCTGATTATTTCCCCTTCTGATAAGTGAGCTGCTGATTGGCTCTTCCTGTCAGCGCAAACTGAGGAAAAGCTGATTACACAGCTGATCACTTGGTAAAGAGCCTTCCGGGCTGCAAGCTCTCATAAAGGTCTGTCTGGTATGGAAGTTGGGGAACCCATGCCCTTTTTTTCTTTGTGTGGGGTCCCTGTTGATATCCATATCAGACCTTTACATACCTCCCAACTTTTTGAGATGGGAATGAGGGACACCTATCAGCAAAAGTATGCAGGCATAGAACACACCCCCTGCCACACCCCCTTAAAGGAGAATTGTACAAAGAATAAAAAAGGTTGGTTAAACCCACAAGTGCTTTTTTTACCACTACTATTCCTTTATATTGGCTTTTGGAATTTACAAATGCAGCAATTTAGAAATCGGATGAAAGGTTTAGCACTGGGAAACACTTTTTGATAGATAAAAAGTGCATTTTATATACAACTATATAGATCAGACCAAAATGAGGGACAAATGAGGGATAAAGAGGGACAGAGGGACAGTCGCTCCAAATCAGGGACAGTTGGGAGCTATGCTCTTATCAAGGATTAGGGTCTGGTAAGTATTTATAAGGGGGGATCCCACATTGTTTTGTTTTTTTTTGGTTAGTGAGGTCCATTATTAACCTCTATATCTTAGGATAAGGGTCTTGTATAGATGAAGTTTTCATTTACTGGCAATTTAAACAGCATTTTTTTTCCTTTGTAAATGTCAGTGTTGCTGTAGTAGGTTGTAGCATACATCATACAGATGGACAATTTCACAGGCACGATCAGGGCAACCCCCCTGCAGGTTATCTAAAAAGATTTGACATTTCTATAGTTGCCCTGAAATCAGCGTTATTGAAATTGCTGCTCCCCGCCAAATGAGATTTAAATGATTTTATTTTATTGCTTTAACACGTGTTTTGTATGACAATCGTTGGCCTATTAGCCTAGCAAATGGCTATTATTGGGTTTTAACATTCTGCTCCAATTGACTTCAATGGGGTTTGGATTTTGTAAAGAACACTCCTCAAAGCAAACTCAAGTTTGCTCTGCTTTCCTCTACTGCAGAACAAACAACATTGTCACTCTGTTACATGAAGTGCAAAAATAATGGATCTACTGGCAGGATCAAGGGGTAATAAAACTATGTTACAGGCTGGAAAAACAGTCTCAGTCTCTGCTGTACAGGGACTAGAGGCTGATATCAATTTAACAACTTCAATACCGGGCACCTTCACCCCCTTCCTGCCAAGGCCAATTTTCAGCTTTCAGCGCTGTCACACTTTGAATGACAATTGCGCCGTCATCCAACACTGTACCCAAATGAAATTTTTATTTTTAAACAGATAGAACTTTCTTTTGGTGGTAATTTCTTCGCCACTGTCTTTTTGATTTTTTGCTAAAAGAACTAAAAAACACCGAAAATTTTGAAAAAGAAAAAGGTTTACCTAGTTTCTGTTAGAAAAATTTGTAATTAAGTAGTTTTTTTCCTTTACTGATGTGCGCTGATGAGGCTACACTGATGGGCACTGATAGGCAGCACTAAAGGGGACTGATGAGGTAGCACTGATGAGGAGGCACTAATATGCAGCACTGATGGGCACTGATAGGCTGCACTGATGGGCACTGATAGGCGGCACTGAAGGGGACTGATGAGGTAGCACTGATGAGGAGGCACTAATATGCATCACTGATGGGTACTGATAGGTTGCACTGATGGGCACTGATAGGCTGCACTGAAGGACACTGATAGGCTGCACTGATGGGCACTGATAGGCGGCACTGAAGGGGACTGATGAGGTAGCACTAAAGAGGAGACACTAATTTGCAGCACTGATGGGTACTGATAGGCTGCACTGATGGGCACTGATAGGCTGCACTGAAGGACACTGATAAGCTGCACTGATGGGCACTGATAGGATGCAATGATGGGCAGCCACTGATTGGCACTGATAGGCGGCACTAAAGGGGACTGATGAGGTAGCACTAAAGAGGAGACACTAATTTGCAGCACTGATGGGTACTGATAGGCTGCACTGATGGGCACTGATAGGCTGCACTGAAGGGGACTGATGAGGTAGCACTGATGAGGAGGCACTAATATGCATCACTGATGGGCACTGATATGCTGCACTGAAGGACACTGATAGGCTGCACTGATGGGCACTGATAGGCTGCACTGATGGGCACTGATAGACTGCAATGATGGGCACTGATAGGCTTCACTGATTGGCACTGATAGGCGGCACTGAAGGGGACTGATGAGGTAGCACTGATGGGCACTAATATGCAGCATTGATGGGTACTGATATGTGGCACTGATAGGCGGCACTTATGGGCATGGATAAGCGGCACTGATGGGCACTGATGAGCAGGCACTGATGGGCGGCACTGATAAGCAGGAACTGATGGGCACTGATTGGCTTCACTGCTGGGCACTGAGTGGCATCACTGCTGGGCACTGTTGGGGCTGCACTGATAATCAGGGCACTGATGATCAGTGTCCTGATTATCTCTGAAGGTTTCCCCTATGAGAAAATGCAGCTGGTCGCTGTCAGTGTGCGGAGAGGAAAGCCGATAACCAGCAGTTTCCTTGTTTACATGTGATCAGCTGTGACTAGACACAGCTGATCACATGGGTAAAGAGCCTCGCCATCGGCTCTTTACCGAAATCATGGATGCGTCGTGACGTCGTCCCAGAACGAGAGAGCCACCCTCGCCATCATTTGTCTATGAGGCGGGCGGGAGTTGGTTAAAGTAAACAAGTTAAACTATGGGCAAAACTTTTTTTTTTACTTTTTGGATAGAGTATTGAAGAGTTAAAATCCCTATCAGTTTTTTTTTCACCATCTGTGTCCCATTGGGGAGATTTCCTTCACTTCCTGTCCCATAGACAAACAGGAAGTGAGAGGAAATCCCTCCAGGTCACCAGAACTAGTGCCCAAATTGGAAGATTTCCCCCTCTATTACTTTTCTGGGGGGGCAAATCAAAATTTGGGATTTTCTTTTTACTTTCACTTTCATTGAAAATGGTAAACAGGACAAATAGACAAATAGCCCCCCCCCCCCTAACGGGGGGGCACAGACAGAAATTAAAACCTGACAGGTGTTCTAATCCCTCTCCACTCTATCCAAAAAAAAAAAAAGTTATAACTTTAGTTATACTTTAAAATTCAGGTGCTTACACTGCTTGCATTCAAAAAATAAATTTAATGATGTATTAATAAATACAGAGCCGCATTAATTTGTGTCTTTTTTATATCTGCCTGGAGCGCTGCTTTAAATATTTAATAAAATCTTCTTCTTTTTATTGAGTCGTGTGTAATTAGTTTCCAATGTAGCTATAATATTATGCTGAGTGGTAATAAAGGAAATGTTTCATGTAGGCTTTAAAGCGGAACTTCACTCTCTCAATCAACATTGACTATTTTAAATCCTTATGCTGCTAGCATTAGTAAATAGATAGGAAAATATATCTTTTTTTGTTTTCAGCTTTTTTTTTTTTATTACATTTCTGCAGTTACTTCCTGGATTCCATGCCTAGGCAAAATCATGTCATACATCATAAATATCAGAGCTGCGCTAAAAATAATTTTGTAATTGAAAATTAATATGAATTCCACACTGAAAACACCAATATTTGAAAAAGTGAAAAAACAAAACAAAATACTAGAAAGTCCACGAGTGCCCAAAATTCTCCTTAAGAAACACACTATATTGACAAAAGGTGTGCTGTGAACAAGGTTTATCGACGAAACGCGTCTGTCACTGTCTGTGTACTCACTGGTATGGCAAAATAAAATACTTGAGGGCTATGGAGTTGCCAGCTGTCTTTTCTCGATGACTGTCTTGTCTTTTGGTGGATGGGAGGACACCACAGCTTAGGCACCCAGATTGCGACTTCCAGTCTTTACCTAAACTCCACTGCTCTGAGCGATTCATCATTTTTATTTGAAATATTACCAAAAGTATTGGAACGCCTGCCTTTACACGCACATGATCTTTAATGGTATCCCAGTCTTAGTCCGTAGGGTTCAATATTGAGTTGGCCCACCCTTTGAAGCTATAACAGCTTCAACTGTTCTGGGAAGGCTGTCCACAAGGTTTAGGAGTGTGTCTATGGGAATGTTTGACCATTTTTCCAGGAGTCCATTTGTGAGGTCAGGCACTGATGTTAAACGAGAAGGCCTGGCTCGCAGTTTCCTTTTTAGTTCATCCTAAAGGTGTTCTATCGGATTGAGGTCAAGACTTTGTGCAGGCCAGTCAAGTTCCTCCACCCCACACACTCTATTGCCAAAAGTATTGGGCCACCAATCCAAATCATTTGGTGGAGGGAGGATTATGGTGTCGGATCATTTTTCAGGGGTTGGGGTTGGCCCCTTAGTTCCAGTGGGAACTCTTAAGGTGTCAGCATACCAAGACATTTTGGACAATTTCATGCCCCTGACTTTGTGGGAACAGTTTGGGGATGGTCCCTTCCTGTTCCAACATGACTGCACACCAGTTTACAAAGCAAGGTCCATAATCACATGGATGAGCAAATTTGGAGTGGAGGAACTTGACTGGCCTGCACAGAGTCCTGACCTCAAGCTGATAGAACACCTTTGGGATGAATTAAAGTGAAGACTGCGAGCCAAGCCTTCTTGTCCAACATCAGCGCCTGACCTCACAAATGTGCTTCTGGAAGAATGGTCAAACATTCCCATAGACACACTCCTAAACCTTGTGGACAGCCTTCCCAGAAGAGTTGAAGCTGTTATAGCTTTAAAGGGTGGGCCAACTCCATATTGAACCCTACGGACTAAGACTGGGATACCATTAAAGTTCATGTGCGTGTGGACAGGTCGTCCCAAAAGAGTTGTTAGCTGTTAGAGCTGCAAAGGGTGGGCCAACTCAATATTGAACCCTTCGGACTAAGACTGGGATGCTATTAATGTGCGTGTAAAGGTAGACGTCCCAATACTTTTGGCAATATAGTGTACATAGATGTAGTGAGTATCAATCAGCATTTCCCATCCTTGTACCAAACCACCACCTTCGATGGTAAAAATGCACGCTTACCGCTGTAGGTGACCATCTGTCTCTAGAGGTCTACAAGGCTCACATTTAAATTCTCTAATGGTTATTAGTAGGTATCGGCTCCAAGCTCTCTCTTTAGAGGGCAGGGAATGTGTGATAATCATTCACTAGATATCCTCTCACATGAGTGTAAGTATAGAAAACCAATGCTTCATTAGTGTAATATCCTTTATATAGTTTATCTAGAAAAATAAAATCGCACATAAATTAAAAAATCTGTTTGAACGCAAAGCAGTAACAAATTCTTTGCCGGCAATAACACCTGCACTTCCAGGATCACTGAGACATGATAAGGTCAGCATGCACCTCCGCCCTACGCGTTTTGTCGCACATGTTTTTGGTTTTTGTTGCTCAGATGCAGTAAAGTTCTGCATTAAGTAGACCAAACAGCTCAAATGATTCACCAAACAACAGCCAGTGTGTTTGGCAAACCACTCTCCCTTCAACAGGGCTAGAAAAAAAAAAGTCTAAATATAAACAAGATCATATATTACCTAACTATTACCTAACTATACAGCAATTGGGGTGGAACGCAAAGCAGTAACAAATTCTTTGCCGGCAATACACATAACACCTGCACTTCCAGGATCACTGAGACAGGATGAGGTCAGCACGCAGCTCCGTCCTACGCGTTTCGTCGCACATGTTTTTGGTGCTCAGATGCCGTGAAGTTCTGCTTTAAGTAGACCAAACAGCTCAAATGCTTCAGTGTGCTTGGCAAACCACTCTCCCTTCATCAGGGCTAGAAAAAAAAAAGAGTCTAAAGATCATATATTACCTAACTATACAGCAATTTAGAGGTGGAGTGAATTCAGAGCTCATAATCTGCAGACTTGTTTTTGGTCGGCGCCTCAGAAAAATTTGAAAACAGTGAATTAGCGAGATAGCAGGCGGCTGGCATTTTCAGAAGAATAGGTCAGCAGTGGAGTCCTCCATATTTCTATTAGTACGAGTACAATCACCACTGCACTGGATCTTACTAGTGTGCTGTTCCGGAGGAAAATGTTATATCAACTCAAAGAAACAAGTGGATGTCTTGTTACTTAATGCCAATTAAAAATAATAAAAACATTTTAATAAAATAAAAAATAAATATGTCTAAAATGTAAAATAAACAACATATAAATAAATAATAACAAAGAAATAATAACAAAATAAACATTAACACTGTATTATGATAGGTTATTATTATTATGCCTAAATATTAAATGTAATACTTTCTAAATATTTACACTGTATTATAATGAGTATTATTATTATTATGCCAAAACATGATGATTATTACATGATATGTTGTCTTTTCTGTGCCGTATTTTGTACATGATGTTACTTTAAATAATGAATCGCTATTGACTGATAGTATTTTTGTAGCAAAGACCTATTGAAACTTTCTTACTATAAGAACACATATATAGTCAGATCATACTATGGCCATTTTTTAAAATTCCATTTTAGGTTATGTTGATTTATGTGCATGCATGCCGCAACATGTTTTATGCTGAGCTTCATTCATTTTGTTTTTAGTCCTTAAACATTCGTCATTCTTTATTTCCTTTTTATGCTTTTGTATGTGCCTTTCATCAGCATGCATTTGTTTTATTCTTAGGCATAGCATACTTTTCTTTTCCGCTGAATGATCATTATATTTCCTGCATCTCTTTCACCTCTGATCCTACAATTGGTTTTAGGGCACTTACACACTTTCACATCCCAACGATTGTACACTTCCTTTGAATTATTAAAGTGTATGTAAAGCCAAAACTTTTTTTTTTCTTTTTCAATTTTGGATTGTGTAGGTAATATTTAAGACCCCTGTCAATTTTTTTATGTTTTTTTTGCTGTTTGAGATTTTACCTTCACTTCCGACACTAATGCCCCGTACACACAATCGCATTTTCCGACAACAAATGTTGGATGTGAGCTTGTTGGCTGAAAGTCCGACCGTGTGGTATGCTCCATCGAACATTTGTTGTCGGACTTTCCGCCAACCAATGTTGGCTGGCAGGTTCTCAAATTTTCCGCCAACAAAACTTTGTTGTCGGAATTTCCGATCGTGTGTACACAAGTCCGACGCACGAAAGTTCACGCATGCTCGGGATCAAGCAGAAGGAGCCGCACTGGCTATTGAACTTCCTTTTTCTCGGCTCGTTGTACGTCTTGTACGTCACCGCGTTCCCACATTCGTAATTGTTGGCCAACATTTGTGTGACCGTGTGTATGCAAGACAAGTTGGAGCCAACAACCTTCGAACAAAATTTCACGTTTTTGTTGTCAGAAAGTCCGATCGTGTGTACGGGGCATAAGAGTAAATTTGTAAGCATAACAGGTGTACACATTGCCAGATTTCACCCACCTCCTTTGCCTGCAGCAACAGGATTTCCCTGTGGAGTGTACCAAGCAATGGGTCAGGGGAGAGTGGAAAGGGGTATCATTTTGTGTTATGTAGAATGTGTTGAAAATTCAAATAAACAATATTTGATCTAAAAAAAAACAAAACGGATTTACTATCTACACTATGGTGTCAAAAGTATTGGGACACCTGCCTTTACACGCACATGAACTTTAATGACATCCCAGTCTTAGTCCGTAGGGTTTAATTTTGAGTTGGCCCCTCCCTTTGCAGCTATAACAGCTTCAACTCTTCTGGGAAGGCTGTCCACAAGGTTTAGGAGTGTGTCTATGGGAATGTTTGTCCATTCTTCCAGAAGTGCATTTGTGAGGTCAGGCACTGATGTTGGATGAGAAGGCCTGGCTCTCAGTCTCTGCTCTAATTCATGGCAAAGGTGTTCTAGGTGGCCAGTCAAGTTTCCCCATGTCTTTATGGACCTTGTGCACTGGTGTGCAGTCATGTTGGAACAGGAAGGGGCCATCCCCAAACTGTTCCCACAAAGTTGGGAGCATGAAATTGTCCAAAATGTCTTGGTATCCTGACACCTTAAGAGTTCCCTTCACTGGAAATAAGGGGCCAAGCCCAACCCTGGAAAAACAGCTCCACATCATAATCCCCCCTCCACCAAATTATTTGTACCAGTGCACAAAGCAATGTCCATAAAGATATGGATGAGCGAGTTCGGGGTGGAGGAACTTGACTGGCCTTCACAGAGTCCTGACCTCAACCCGATAAATTAAAGCGGAGACTGAAAGCCAGGCCTTCTCATCCAACCCCAGTGCCTGACCTTACAAATGCACTTCTGGAAGAACAGTCAAACATTCCCATAGACACACTCCTAAACCTTGTGGACAGCCTTCCCAGAAGAGTTGAAGCTGTTAAAAAACTCAAAATGTAAAAGCAAACAGGAGCGTCAGACAAAAAGATACAAACAGGTATATAGGGTTCCAAATCACTTTAATGATTGATCATGTGATCACATGAAACAGCCAATGCATGTCAGGGAGCAACAGGCTCCCCCATTATCATGGCTGCAAAATAAATAAACAATAATAAGGATGGCTATATATGTAGTATATACATAAATAAGACTATTTTTTAAAATAATACTTAATAGACACAAAAAAATAAATTACCATCATTATTAATAACAATGATAATAATTAGTATACAGTACAAAAAAAGTGTTTGCGACTATACAATTTTTCAGTTAAAATGTTAAAACCATAAAATGTTTAAAGTAAAAAGTTAAAACCATAAAAATTTTAAAAATAAAAATGAAAGGTTAAAACCCTAAAAATGTTAAAACCATAAAAAAAATCTGACATTGGTTTTTTAAACATTCCTTACTCTTTCCAAAACAAATCAAATTCGTTTTCTGGCTTCAGATATATTTTAAACTTGACTGATGTATATCAGTAGATCCTCTTATTACCTAAAACATAAATAGCACTTATCAACAAAAATAGAAACATTATTTTAAATGTATTACATTGTTATTATATCTACATGTAGTATATTCAATTACAATTTCAGTTTACTTTTACTGAATTTGAGTAAATAGTAGAAAAAAATGAAATCATTTCTGATGTAAAAATGATGGTACATGCATTAGGCATTTCGTTTTTTTTTTTTGTTTTTTGTTTTTCAAGATTACACCTTGTTTTGATAGATCTAATCCAAACTTGCACAGTTGCTTTCCGTAAACCGTGGTGGATTGTATTTTCCTCAAACAAATTTACTATAAATGTATTTAGCCTGACTGCTGGTTGACCATCAAAATTAGTGTGTAAAAAAATAATTTTCACCACTTCCAGAGAGATCTAACCATGAAATGATTCTGTCCAATTAAATGTGTGATTCCAGCCTAGCAAGCCATGCTGTTAATGAAAGCATATCCAAAGCCAAAACGTTGTGCATTTTGAATAGAGTAGGGAAGAGAGATTCTCCTTCACATCCTTTCCTCTACACAGAATAAGAAGTAAGAGGAATACACACCAAAGCAAGGAAAAACCCTTTAGCCCAGGGGTCTCCTACTTTTCTAAACAAAGGGCCCGTTTACTGTCCTTAAGCCTCGTACACACGATCGGACTTCCCGACGGGAAATGTTGGATGACAGGCTGTTGGCGGTAAATCTGACCGTTTGTACGCTCCATCGGACAATTGTTGTCGGATTTTCCGCTGACAAATGTTGGATGGCAGGTTTTTACATTTTCCGCGGACAAATGTCTGTTGTCGGATTTTCCAATCGAGTGTACACAAGTCCGTCGGACAAAAGTCCAAAGTACAAACATGCATGCTCGGAAGCAAGGACGAGCCGGAAGCGGTCGGTCTTGTAAACTAACGTTCGTAATGGAGAATTAACATTCGTGACGCGGAAAATTATAAAATCTCGAAATGCAGTGCACAATTCTCTTCTTCTTTAATAGGATAATAATGAAGCTGCTTTGCTGGTGATACTGATGGAGTTCTGCCAAACGTTTTTAAAAAGGCTTTTTTTTCTAGTGATATCAAGAATATTATTATGCTTTTTTTTTTTTTTTTATTTGGGCAAGTTACCACAACACCATTATCCCGTAGTTTTTAAGATCAAAGATACAACTATGTTGGTGTCCCTTGTCAATTTTCCATTGTATTTTTTTTAATGTAACTGCCTACTCCCAAACTGTCATTAGAAGTAAAACACATAGCCAAGTATTATTCTCCACAATTTATTTATTGTGCATTAAAAAAGAAAACAAATAAAATTAGACATGATATCTGCCAATAGAACTTAACCAAAAAGTGCATTCTATGCATCCAAAAATATAGAAAATATACCAAATCAAATCATTATTATTCAACCAAAAAAATAATGTCAAAGCAATAACTCCAACGCCAATAATAAATAACACGTTATCTCCTCCGATTCCGCAACATGTCTGGTTGACGAACGGCCGTTCAGAAATGAAATAAAAAGCTCAAAATGAAAAGCGTCAAATGAAAAACGCAAAAAGAAAAGCGCGAATCAACACTCACCAAATTTCTACTAACACGAAATTAGCAGAAGGAGCCCAAAGGGTGGTGCTAAAGAGCTGAAAAACCACGTAGTACGTCACACTACGTTTGTATTTGTTGGCCAACAATTGTGCGGCCCTGTGTATGCAAGACAAGTTTGGGCCAACGCCCTTCGAACAAAATTCCACGGTTTTGTTGGCCAACAATTCGATCGTGTGTACGAGGCTTAAGACTTTAGAGGGGTTGGATGGTGGACAGTGGGAATAGAAAATGTCCTGCTGTCAGTGAGAGTAAACAATTCCCCGTCTTTGGCATTAGAAGTAGGAATAGTGCCCCATCATTGGTGCCAGTAGGAGAAATAGTGCTCCATTGCTGGTATCAGTGAAAGGAATTGTTCCCCATTGTTGGTATCAGTGGGAGAAATAGCGTCCCATTATTGGTGTCAGTGAAAGGAATAGTACCCCATCATTGGTGTCAGTGTGAGGTATAGCATCATATCCTTGGTGTCAGTGAAAAGAATAGCGCCCCATTATTGCTGTCAGTGAAAGGAATAGTACCCCATTATTGGTATCAGTGAAAGGAATAGTACCCCATTGTTGGTATCACTGGGAGGAATAGTGCCACATCATTGATGTCAGTGGGAAGAATAGTGCCCCATTGTTGGTGTCAGTGGGGGGGGGGGGGGGTAGTGCCTTATATCTGTGGAAAGAACAGTTTACAAAGGATCATGTAAAGGCAAACAAAAAGGCATATCCAGCCCCAAACCACAGTTTAAAAACCACTGCTTTGGACAGTTGACATTTGAACAAGTATCCTTGTGACAACTCAGAGTCGTAGAGTTTTTCATACTTGAAGTCCCAGTGGAAACCATGACCAGCACAAATAGGGAACGTGAATCTGCCCAGCAGCAACAATAAAAATCTGACAGGGGTTCTAACCAACTCTTTTTATGATCAACAAAAAGGTTTTGGCTTTAGTACACAGAAATAAAAAAAACTTGCTCTCAGGCCTCATTCAGACCAGGTGATCATACCTGTCCTCTGATCTGAAGCGATGTCTGCTGTGTCTGCCCTCCGGAGCTGTGGGCAGGCGACCCATAGAAAGGGATGCAGATGCAGTGGGCTGCACAGACACAATCACATGTCAGGATTTGACATGTGGGCAGGGGGCGGGTGCACGGATCTGAATGCTTTTGGATTGGTGTGCAGTAAAACCTTGGACTGCGAGTAACGCGGTTTACGAGCGTTTCGCAAAATACAAGCTTTTTTCTTTCTTTTTAAATCCTGACTCGATTTGCGAGCGTTTCTCGCAAGATGAGCAGGATTCAAGCCTCTGAGGTGTGCAGTACCGCATGTGGCCAGAGGTGTGGTGGTGCCGGTGACGCACAGAGACACTCGGAGCTGCTCGGAAACACTCCGTTCCCAAGTGTTTCTGAGTGTCTCTGGCGCCCCACCACCTCTGGCCACATGCGGTACTGCATACACTAACAGTGACACTGGAACGCATTATTTGAGTCTCCATTGATCCCTATGGGGAAACTCGCTTTGATATACGAGTGCTTTGCATTACAAGCATGCTTCTGGAATGGATAATGCTCGTAATCCAAGGTAATACTGTACCTGCTTCTGCCAGCATATCAGTGTATTGTGTCCGTGCAGCCGCTGCCTCTGCATTCGCTTCTATGGGCTGCATGCACCCAGCTCTGAGTGTATTCACAGACAGCAGACAGGGGCTCCGAATAAAAGACGCGTCTGATCGCCCATCTGAATGAGGCCTTAACCTGATTGACTCTTTGATACACATGCATTGGAAAAGCTCCTGTAAAGGCAAAATCTATCAAAGGGAATATTTACTGGTTTTGTACAGATTTTCTTTTTGTGCACAAAATTATTTTGTTGCAGTTCTTTTTTAAAGCCAGCAGGTGCAGCCTTGGGCTCCTTTTACATGCTTTGCAGGCTTTTCTTAGTCCCTTTGATGAGAAAAGCCTGTTCTTTAAAGTGAAATTAAAGGTTCAGTGTTTTTTTTTTTAAATAACAAACATGTTATACTTACCTGCTCTGTGTAATGGTTTTTGTACAGAGCGGCCCCCAATCCTCTTCTTCTCATGTCTCCTGACGGCGCTCCTGACTCCTCCCTCTTGACCAGAGCCCCTAATAGCAAGCCCCTTGCTATGGGGGCACTGGTGCATGCTGGATCCTGAGCCCCACTCTATGCGTCCGTAAGATGCATAGAGCCGCGGCTTAGCCTCGACCCCGCGCTCTCCTCATTGACTCACTGGCTGTGATCGGCAGCCGTGGGAGCCAATGGCTCCCGCTGCTCATCTCAGCCATAGTGCCCTCCGTCGAAAAATGCCTCCGCCAGGCTGCGCATGCGCAGTACGGAACAGCACCCCAGCTGATTTCCCGATCAGCAGTTGTGATGGCATGAAGATGCATGTGCAGATCACAGGAGGAAATATCCCACGCTATGCAAACAGTGGAGGGAGAAGGTACTTGTCAGATTCTGCCTCGTTGCGGGGTGGGTTTTGCCTGTATTGAACGCTGTATTTTTTGTCTGTTGCACGGCGGGTTCAGTGTGATAAATGGCGTGTTTTGGCTGTGTCTAAGAGCCGGTTTAAACACAAAAACCTGCCCTTCAAGACACCCACAACCCACCCCGCAATAGCGAGGCAGAATCTGAGAAACACATTCTCCCTCGGCGCTTAGCAGATCGTCGAATATTGCCTCCGACGATCTGCGCATGCTCCGTGTTGACGTCACTATCAACATATCAGCTGGAGTGACGTTTGTTACTGCACATGCGCAGACCCATCAGAGGCATTTTTCGACGGGGGGGGCAATTTCTCGATAGAACACTGATCAAAATCTCCTGCTATTGCGAATTGGATGCGGGGAGCCCGCATCCAATGCACATTAGTGTGAACCTGGCCTCAATATACAGCAGCCCCCCTCAACCCCCCTCAGCCCCCCTAATACTTACCTGCAGGGCTTTTTTCTCAAGCAATAGGTGCTGGAACTCAAATACGAACCCCCAAAACCCCTCCCCCCCACACACACTCTCCAAGTCACATCAAATAGTGGGTGTAGTCAGTTTCAATTTCACGAACAGTAGGAGGGTCTTAAAGGGGCATTAAATACCAGGATTGCATTATATACAAAGTGCAGAGTTCAGGGGGGTTACACACAGAGTGCAGAGCTGTCACTTGTAAACACAGAAACTGGACTTCTTTGTTTACAAGTGATTGTGCTGAGCAGCCCCCCCCCCCCCCTTCAAGGGTCTGAGCCAGAGGTGGTGGAACTGAGTTCCACCAAGTTCCCCCTGAAAAAAAGCCCTGGTTACCTGAGCCCCATCTTGATCCAGCGATGTTGCATGAGAACCTCGGCTGGCCGGTACTCTCCCTCCTGATAGGTTGAGAGACAGCATCGGGCGCCATTGGCTCCCACTGATGTCAATCAAAGTCAGTGAGCCAATGAGGAGAGAAAGGGGGCGGGGCCGAGCCACAGCTCCGTGTCTGAATGGACACACAGAGCAGCCACTTGGGTGCCCCCAAGCTGCTTGCTGTGGGGGCACTCAGCAGAAGGGGAGGGACCAGGAGCGCCATCGAGGGACCCGAGAAGATGAGGATTGGGGCTGCTCTTTGCAAAACCACTACACAGAGCAGGTAAGTATAACATGTTTGTTATTTTTAAACAAAAACAAAAAATAAGACTTTAATTTCACTTTAAGAATAGGTTAGTGATGTAGGGGGGCTGAGCATTCATTAAGGAACCGAATGGGGGATAACCAAGGAGGAAGGAGTTAGAATAGTCAAGGTAAAAGATAACCAGGGAGTGATTTAGCAGCTTTGTGGTGGTGTTGGTTAAGAAGGAGAGTATTGAGAATAAATTATGGTGAAGCTGTATTCATTTTAATTATCCAATCATGTGCCAGCACAAATCTTGTGTTTATTTTCTTTTAACTTTGCCTTGCACATGATTGGGTATTTTAGGAGCCCCGCCTTATTTGCTAAGCCTGGTCAATGTTCACTTTACAAAGTGAAAATTCACTTTTCTTATTGAACAAACTCTACTGGTTTAGTGGACCATCCCCTGTGAGTTGGAACAGTGACTCCTCCTGTATCGGGGTGCTCTATAGGAGGAACAATGTAAATATACATATCTCATACCTGAGTGACCCCTGTAGAAGCTGACAGTCAGAATAGTATTTGGCCCTACTACAGTAATAGCAGTGATCTTCTGGTTCTCGTAGTCAGTCGGTGCTACTACAGGGATAGTAATGATTTTCTGGGTCCTGTGTCGAGTGACTTCCCTTTCTTGCATGGTAACCAAAGGGCGTTGCTTGCCTGACACTCCCAACCAGGGCTGGGACAAGGGGTGTGCAGGAGGGGCAGCTGCCCTGGACATTGTGGTATAACGTAAGGTGGGGGGGGGCACCGAGAGGAGATTGAGGGGGGAGGGCGTGGTGGTTCAGGAGGACTTGTGTTGGGAGGGGGTTACGAGAAGAAGATTTGTGCTAGGAGGGTCAATTTGGGGGGGTTGTGCTAGAAGAGGCGATATGGTAGACGGAGGATTTGTGCTAGGAGGAGATTTTTTTTTTGCGGTGGTGGGGATTTGTGCTAGTAGGGATGATTGGGGGGAGTTCATGCTGGAAGGGGGGGTTGAAGGGATATTTGTGCTGGGAGGGAGATTTGAAGTAGGGGGGGAGAGAATGTGTACTCGGAGGAGAAATGTGAGGGGTCGAGGATTTGTGCTAGGGAGGGTGATTTTTTTTGGGGGGGAGGGCATTTGTGCTAGGGGGATTTGGGGGATGAAGGGCGCAGAGGTTTGTGCTGGGAGGGGGGATTTCAGTATGGGGGCGGATCTGTACTGGGAGGAGGGGAATTTATGCTTCGGAGATAATCATGCAAATTAGTGCCCAATTTTTTATTTTATTTTTTAAATACAAGGTGTTTTGCGAATGTTGGGAGCAGTGCTGGGGAAAGGGGAACATGCCAAATTGCCCCCCCCCCCCCCAAGACACATGAGCATAATGGGGTTGATTTACTAAAGGCAGTCTGCAAGAGCAGTAGCTCCAGAGCTTAGTAAATGAGCAGAAGCTCTGCTGACTTTTATCATCCAATCATGTCCAAGCAAAAATGCTGTTTTTTTTTCTATTTTACTTGCACGTGATTGGGTATTGTTTGCAAAGTGAAGCCTTACCTCATTTACTAAGCTCTGGAGCAACTGCACTTTGCAAACTGCACAGCCTATTTGCCTTTAGGAAATCAACCCCATAATGCTCATGTGTCGGGGGGGGGGCGCAATTCGGCGTGTTCGCCCTGAGCTCTAGGCGACCTTGCCCACGGCACTGCTCCCAACATTCGCGAAACACCTTGTATTCTTTCATTTAAGACAAGGCATTCTCTGATTAGAGGAGGTGGAGATTGTGATGTCACCACCCCACCTCTCCACCACTTCCAATCAGGGAATGCCTTGTATTAACAAGAATACAAGGCGACCTGTAAATGGTGGCAGTGCTGAACATATAACTCCCTGTGGTGAGGTTGCAGAGGGGAAGCCAGCTCTCCAGTTTTAGTAAATCAACCCCAGAGTATTGCGGCGTGTCGACTACTACAATGGTTGTCAGCTTCAACAGCGATTGCTTAGGTATGGGGTGTGCATGATTACATTGGTGAAAGCTGGACCAGTGTAATTATGCCTACCTAGAGTTCGGCTTTAGGCAAAGCATGTTTAGGAGTAGTCTGCTTCTGCTGTGATGTCTGGTTAGATATCCCACGGTGCTCTCAAAAACCATAAAAAAAAAAAAAAACAATAATCAAAAGTTATATTATTTTCCCTTGATAATGCACAAAAAGCCATTCATAGGAAAAACTTATTTTATAGTCACCCCCCTTCCTCTGCTGGTCCCTAAGCTAAGTTAGAAAACAAAAGCCTGCCGATACGCACCTGCCAGACTCCCTCTGGCTCCCCCTACCATCTGGAAACCATATCACATGGGTCACGTGGTCTGTGAAAAGATGACCTTATTGTATTGGGGTTGCATAATCTGGAGGGAGAAGGGGGCTGATTATAGAATTCGATGTTTATTTTTATTTTTTTATAGTTTTAGGATGGGAGGGGAGGGATCTGGAAAATTGCCAGCGTGGAAAGGACACCTAGTGCAAGTGGTACCAGCTACATCTAATCTTACCTTGCTCAAAACGTGTCTATATGAGGGGGCGCTAATAATGTGTAAATACTTCAATGATAAACTGCTAACTATGTATACAATAAAGTGCATAGCTAAACAATTGCCAATTCATACATCTATGATAAAAAAAATAATAAAGTGCAATGTCCTTGAGCTTGATAGTGAGTCAAAACAAATATCAACACAATAAAAAAGAACAATAAATCAAAAAGTCCTTTTAAAAATACAGTTCATTATTTCTTATATATCATGAGCCTCAGTGGTGGCTGACGGTCGGGTCAGGTTGGTCGGTCAGTCTGTGCACTTACCTCATCCATTGTGGGCAATCACGGGCGGCTTCCCCGACTCTCCTCTGCGGGTATAGCGAACAGCTTCTCCTTCCCCTGCTTGGCAGCTTCTGTCTCCACCCTTCTCCTCCGCAGCCAATCAGAACGATTCTCCTTTCGGCCAGTCGAGAAACGTGTCTCAGACCCACGCTTCCTGATTGCCGGAGAGGCGATTCAGTGTGAGAATAGCGAGTATTCATTCGCTATTCTAACACACCTGGGTGGGCTCCGAGCGCAATGCTCTGCGCCCGAGGTCCACCCCATTTTGAAGCCTATTAGAGCCTCTGGCTCTAACCGGTGCTTCAAAAAAAGACCCACCCCGCTGTAATTCGTGTGCCCGGCATCCTGAAAGGGGCCGGACGAATTGATAGGGGCTGGTGGTGGCATGGATAGGGGAGGCGGTGCCCATTTGCCCTTAATAGATAGGCCGCCCCCGATGAATTTTCAACATGGTAAGTTGTGGGAAACCATCACCAACTTGAATGTATTAAAAACACCCAGAAGTGCTGAGTTTGGATGTCCACTAACCAGAGGACCTTGACCCCCTTAGCTAAAAAGAGGGTCAAATAACGGCTTACATCTCTTTTATTCCCTTCTGGCACCTCTGAGGAGTTATTCATATCTCTCCTCCTCTCCACCATAGCCTGCATAAATGCAAAAAAAAAAGGGGGAAGCAATAGCGTAATGCTGTTTGATAACAGTAAGTGGCTGCTTACATTTTGAAGTGCCTATCACCCGGCAGAAAGGATTACCCGCATAGATTTAGCTGTAAACCGCTGTCGCCCAGCTCGCGCTCAGGGGCCAGTGTGCTTTCCACTGCTGAGTAACAAGAATCAGCACCCTGGGACCCCGAAGTGACGTGGCTGGAATACTACGCCTCAACGTACACCTAGCTACCTGATGAAGTCCAAAGACGAAACGTACGTCGAGGTGTAGTCATTTGACTTCATCAGGAAGCCAGGCGTACGTTGAGGCGTAGTATTCCGGCCACGTCACTTCGGGGTCCCAGGGTGGCGGTTCTTGTTACTCAGCAGTGGAACGCACGCTGGCCCTTGAGCGTGAGCTGGGCGGCGGCGGTTTAGAGCTAAATCTATGCGGGTAACCCTTAGCCTTAGAGCCATTTACAGTTTTTTTGCTTATTATGTTTTATTAAATGGTATTACGCTATTGCTTCCCCCTTTTTTCTTGCATTTATGCGGTGCTATGGTGGAGAGGAGGAGAGATATGAATAACTCTTGAAAGGTGCCAGAAGGGAATAAAAGAGATATAACCCAGGTGTTATTTGACCCTTTTTTTTAGCTAAAGGGGTCATGGTCCTCTGGTTAGTGGACATCCAAACTGAGCACTTCTGGGTGTTTTTAATACATTCAAGTTGGTGATGGTTTCCCACAACTTACCATGTTGAAGACTCACGATTTCTAAGAAGTTATAAACTGTATTCTTAAAATTACTTTTTGATTTATTGTTAATTTTTATTGTGTTGCTATTTGTTTTGACTCACTGTTCAGCTCAAGTACATTGCACTTTATTATTTTTGTATCATAGGTGTATGAATTGTCAATTGTTTAATTATGCACTTTCTTTAATATGAGTTAGCAGCTTATCATTGAAGTATTTACACATTAGTAGCGCCCGCTCATATAGACACTTATCACAGTATAGGAACTCCTACACTTTTGGGAAGCAGCTTTTAATTTGCCCCTTTTAATATATTATACACGTGATTTGTCCAAGTGTAGTGGCGTGAGGTACCCCTAATATTCTTGCTCAAAACATGCAGTGAGTTGTACAAAATTGCATTTATTAATGTTAATTGACATTGTGAACAGAATAACTAGATCAAGGATCAAGCAAAAACAGTTGATGCCTTGAAAGCTCGAAAAGTGAATACAGGGGTCACATTGTGTTGTTCTTATTAGTCTATAAACAACACAGCAATTATACATATTTCCTACCTAAGCAATGTGTTCTTACTAAATGGCTCCCTAAAACGTCTTTGCTAAAGTCAAAGAAATTTTTGTTCTTATATTACTTTTATGCACTGTCTCAGTGGTGAACGGGCAAATTAGCATCCATGAATTTCTTTGTTTTTATTTTCATTTACTTTTTTTTTTTTTTGAAGATCAAATATGCTTGAAATGTAAAAGTGGTGCCTAACTTCAGTGACAGAAAATTAACAAGGAATAATTTGCAAAAGTTGTGAGAAAGTGAAAATTATTCTAAAACGTGAAGCTTCAGAGCTTTCTATTTTTAAATATAGTTAAATTACTAATACAATGTGTGAATAATGAGTCTTCAAAGTAAATCATATTGAGTTTTCCTAGAATTCAAAATACAGTCAAAAACCTTAAAAAAAAAAAGAAAAGAAAATTTGCTTCAGGTAAATCTTTACAACCAGAGACAACAGTATATATATACCAAAATATATATTTTGTTTTTTTGCATTAGCGTTACCAGTGACCTCTGTTACATATATGTAACTTTGTTTTTAATATGAAACATTGTAATGTATACATAAATGTCCTATCGATTTGGATCCAGTTTAATATTTGGCATTTCTTACTAGTATAAAAAAAATACTTGATTTGTGTTTCACAAATTGAGTGTGGATCTTAGGCCCTTTTTGTGCTTTAATATAAACAGAGCAATGTAAAAATAGTTTATAGCAAAAAATAGCAGAGTAGTTAGTAATAAGCACATACAGTATGATATGTGAGTATATATATTTGTGGAACATTAAAAGCCTTCCACTGAAATGACTGAAAATGGAAAAAGCTTATAGACAAATCAATAACTGTAATTAAAGTAGCTTGTCAGTCATATTAGACATGACTCATTTCCGAGCAAAGAAAACATTGCAAAAAAGAGCATATTTTAAGTGAAAAGATTCAAAGTGGAAGTAAACCCCCCCCCTATGGTTTTCAGCCAAGGATGCTGCCATCTTGGGCTCTGTTTAATCATCAGCTGTCATGATGCAGCACATGTGATCAGTTATGACACCAGCCATTGGATGGTTTGACAGGTTGGTTGAGAACACATCCAATGTGACAGTTACATTCCTGGCATGTGCCGGAAATGTAACTTTTTTAAAAACAGTTAAATCTACGGGTTTACTTACGTTTTAAATTTTGGTTTTGCTGAAAAATTGTCTATTTGTTCCTTTTCTTCTTAAAGCGGTGTTCCGCCCCCCCTGCCCCCCCTTTCAAAAATTAAAAGTGAGCAGCTACACATACTATATATATATATACTATATTAGGACACTTACCTGTCCTGGAGCCCAGCTATGTCGGCACCCCAGCTAATGTTTCCATCGGCTCTCGGATGCTGCCACCGCCATTCATAGTACGGGAACCCGACAGTGAAGCCTTCTGACGTACCTTGCCGTGGTGAGGTCCGACAGAAGTGGGGACAGGGTACCTGTCAAAAACAGGTACCCCCCAACGGCTTTCGGGGTGCTGTCGCTGACATTCATAGTAAGGGAACCAGTGAAGCCTTCTGACGTACCTTGCCGCTGTGCGGTCCAACGGAAGCGGGGACAGGGTACCTATCAAAAATAGGAACCCCCCCATCGGCTTTTGGGTGCTGCTGCTGCCATTCATAGTAAGGGAACCCGACAGTGAAGCCTTCTGACGTACCTTGCCGCAGTGAGGTCAAACGGAAGTGGGTACAGGGTACCTGTGAAAAACAGGTACCCCCTGCCGGCTTTCGGGTGCTGCCGCCGCCATTCATAGTAAGGGAACCCGACAGTGAAGCCTTCTGATGTACCTTGCCGCGGTGAGGTCCGACGGAAGTGGGGACAGGGCACCTATCAAAAACAGGTACCCTCCCCAAAAAGGTGACAAATGTGGCACCAGAGGGGGGGTAGACAGATAAGCAGAGCTTCAACTTTTGGGTGGAACTCCGCTTTAAGATTCTAAATTGTTGATCTCTTTGATTATAATATTCCATGTATTCTTGGCTCTACAGTTTGATGTTAAAAAAAAAATAATAATAATAATTATAAAAGTAAAAATGTACAAGCCTTAAACCTATTAAACGAAAAAAAAAATTGGACCTAAATATGGTAGTTAAAAAATTATTTCCCAGAAGTTGATTTGGTCACTGTAGTTCTATCCACATTTACAGACTAGTTTTGTCAGCATGAGTGTGACAAGAATTAGACGCCCCTGTTTTTGCCCCCATGCCTTCTCTCCTTCACAGTCATTCAATGACAAGCGTAAAAAGAACCTCATCTTTTCACGAAAATTCCCATTCTACAAGAACAAGGAGCAGAGTGATCAAGAAACAAGTGACCCTGAACGTAAGTAGAACCTTGGAGATGATGTCACGTGTGGCACAGAAGTAATGGGTGACACGCATGACACGTAACCCTCCCTCTCACCCTTCCACACATCTAGGCATACAGTACTGGTAGGTAGGCAAGGCATTGCTACTGTGACCAGTGCATGAATACATCCTGGATCCACTGGCTATTCTACTTTCAAAGATATTCTGCATAAGAATAACCGTTAAAATTATCTCTGAAATCTGAATTTGGCCATTTTGTGAACTGATCCAATATTCAACCCATCAATTCACCAAGAACCCATTTAAACACAGGGTGATGTCATCTGCCCTAGTGAATTGATGGGTTGCATGGGTTACACTAGCAAAATGGCTGCCTGCATTTTAAATATATAGCATTTTGTCCAGGAAGCTTATGACCTTGGAAGAAGAAAAAAAAAACATATTTTCTTGAATAGTAAATGGATGTTGCTGAATTATTTGGAGACTTAGCTGCAAGTGCAAAACCTTGGCAAAGGAAATGCAATTTACATTTGTAATCAAAATTTAATTACACTGTTTTAACACTGTGAATTATTATTAAGTTAATTTGTAATATTTAAATGATTACCCAATGAAAATGTAGCATTAATAAATCATCCTTGTCTAAGAGCGTAACAAAATTATATCAAAATATTTCAAACGATCTGGGATGGGAACCACTATAATTTTTAGCACATTCTTTTAGGAGAATATTGCTGGAGAATGTATTGCTACATGCATAAAGAGAATTGTGGTGACAATTTTATATATTTTTTTAAATTTTAGAGTATCATTCTGAAAAAAAAAAAGAATTTTAATATGTATAAAAACAAATACATAGAAAAAGTATTTATTTAAATAATTTACCATAAATAATAAACTCTTTGGATTTTTTTTTAGAGCATACATTAACTAAAAATGCATATTAGACCCTACTCTTATCGTAGCCTGTAATAGGTGAATTTATTATTCAAATTATAGCAAATTTTGTATTTTTTGTGCCCTCAGATCAAAAAAGTAAGGATGAACCTCAAGCTTTCATATTGCCTTTTCATGGCACATTACAGTAGTGTGTAAAAAGGTTTTGTGCTTGGTCAAGCAGTCTCTAAATCTTTTGTCTTACGTGCTTGAATTTCAGGGTCATCCTTCTCCAAGGTGATTGCTGATAATGGTGCAATAAATGCCTTGCTACTACCCTATTTCTGCGTTGTTTGTCCAAAATCTTAATACATGATACTTGAGATATTTGAGAAATTAAAATAATATGGATCCAGGTTTTTATTCTGCATGGTCTGTCATGGTAGTATCCATTTCAACTCCACTGACTTCTTCCTTCCTCTTCTGCGCCTCCTCTTCCTCTCTCATTGCTCACTCTCTGGGTACTGCTGGGCAGGACATCCCTGGATTAGGTGACGACGGTTATGGAACAAAGACTCTGAGTAAGTTCCCAGGAATGGTCACTACAACATTTAAATTTTGTTTATATTTTTCTCTTTTCTCCCCCAATTTTATATAATTTTTTTTTTGTTTTTTTTTTGGAGATTTTGCTGATTTTATTTTATTTTTTTTATCCCCTCAAGACTTTCCTCTCCCAGCATGCACAGATGAGAAATTTTATTTGTTGCCCACTAGTGAATGCTAAAACTAAATATGCTTTCTATTTTATTGTTCTGCATGATAACATAATAGAATGCCATATTGTCTACAAAATAACTTGCTTGTTCTCTAATGTTGCTTTTTATGCTAGTAACAATGCTTTATATGGTTTATTATCGTATGCCTAAAATATATTTATGGTTGTACTATCTTAAATGAGTTTTCTTTGTTTTTCTTGATCTCTTCAATCTACACTATATTACCAAATGTATTGAGACGCCTGCCTTCACACGCACATGAACTTAAATGGCATCCCAGTCTTAGTCCGTAGGGTTCAATATTGAGTTGGCCCACCCTTTGTAGCTATAACAGCTTCAACTCTTCGGGGAAGGCTGTCCACTAGGTTTAGGAGTGTGTCTATGGCAGGGATATGCAGTTAGCGGACCTCCAGCTGCTGCAGAACTACAGGTCCCATGAGGCATAGCAAGACTCTGACAGCCAGAGGCATGACACCCAGAGGCAGAGGCATGATGGGACTTGTAGTTTTGCAACAGCTGGAGGTCCGCTAATTGCTTATCCCTGGTCTATGGGAATGTTTGACCATTCTTCCAGAAGCGCATTTGTGAGGTCAGGCACTGATGTTAGACAAGAAGAACTGTCTCACAGTCTGCGCTCTAATTCATCCCAAAGGTGTTCTATTGGGGTGAGGTCAGGACTGTGCAGGTCAGTCAAGTTCCTCCACTCTATACTCGCGTATCCATGTCTTTTTTAACCTTGCTTTGTGCACTGGTCCAAATCATTTGGTGGAGGGGGGATTATGGTGTGGGTTTTTTTTTTGTTCAGGGGTTAGGCTTGGCCCCTAAGTTCCAGTGAAAGGAACTCTTAAGGTGACAGCATACCAAGACATTTTGGACAATTTCATGCTCCCAACTTTGTGGGAACAGTTTGGGGATGGCCTCTTCCTGTTCCAACATGACTGCGCACCAGTACACAAAGCAAGGTCCATAAAGACATGGATGAGCGAGTTTGGGGTGGAGGAACTTGACTGGGCACCTAGAACACCTTTGCAATGAATTAGAGTGGAGACTGCGAGCCAGGCCTTCTCATCCAACATTAGTGCCTGATCTCACAAATGCACTTCTGGAAGAATGGTCAAACATTCCCATAGAAACACTCCTAAACCTTGTGGACAGCCTTCCCAGAAGAGTTGAAGCTGTTAAAGCTGCAAAGGGTGGGCCAACTCAAAATTGAACCCTACGAACTAAGACTGGGATGCTATTAAAGTTCCTGTGCGTGTTAAGGCAGGTGTCACAATACTTTTGGTAATATAGTGTATCTTTATAGAGATTGGGGTCTATGTATAAAGAATTTGCCATGCAGAAGCATTTGGGCAAGCACAATGAATGATCACAGAATGATCGTCAGCTATATCTAATAGCCATAATGTGTTTTTTACCTAAAAAACCTCAATCATAGGAGATAATTATATTACAAACAATACAGCGATCATTTGTTGTGCTTGTACAAATCCTTAAGACGTCTACATGGCATTTCTTTTATCCATAGAACTCATGGGGGAGATTTGTGAAAACTGGTGCATACAGAATCTGGTGCAGCTTCGCTTAGTAACCAATCAGCTGTCTAACTTTAGCTTGTTCAATTAAGCTTTGACAATAAAGCTCACAAGATGATTGGTTCCTATGTATAACTGCACCAGATTCTGTGTACACCAGTTTTAGTAAATCTCCTCCATAGTGTTTTTGGAATTAGTAGTCAATTGAATGGAACATGTATGTTTCTTATGCATCCTCTGTCCATGCAGGGGCTTAGGATACTTTGGATGCTATGCAAAAAGTGCCAAGACTCTGAAGGTCAAAACATATTTTGCCTTTGGGCACCCGAACAACATCAACCTCTAGAGAAGCAAGGTAGTGAGTTTTGTTTAGCAGCCACAGAACAAGCATATTAAACAATATCATTGCATATGCATAGATGCAGAAATTCTCTAAGCTCCATGGCCAGAAGGTGCATAGGAAACACTGGAGCTGATTTATAAAAGTTTTCACGAGTTAATGTTTGCTTTAAATGCCCAGACAGTTTTAGGAAAATATCATTTCTTTATAAACTTAGTTGAAGGGCTTGCAGCAATACTGAGGCGGCTCCACTTTTAGTAACTTTTGGGAAACTAAAAAAAAAAGATGTTTCTTCAACTTGAGTTTGAAGGTTTTTGTTTTTTTACCCACTTGTTATCCATGATTTACCCGTGCATAGAAATGATCTTTTCTATAAAGGAAGGCAAATTTTAAAATTTTGGCTCTACCTTGTTCTTCCGTCCAATGTTCTAAACAGGTAGCTCCATCTGTTGTGGAACGCAGGAACTAACACTCATAGCTGCCTCCTTTTTGCACCAATGGAAAGAGCAGACATTTCTCAACGAAAAAGGGTATATAGCTGGAAAAAGTGGAGCTGCCTAATTTTTTGTCATAAACCCTTCAATGGTGCACTGAACTCAGGCTCAATTTATACTGACACCTTTAGTAAGTTAGCCATGTTCAGTTTAAAAAAACAAAGATAGGTTTCATAACTCCAAATTTCTCTGTAGCAGCAATTGTATGCTAGAATTGAAAAATGGACAATAAAATGCCCATTTACCATTGACTTAAAATGGGCAATCTAGTGTTTTTTTTATTTTTTATACAGCCACTTCATGTTTGTTAATAGGTAAAATTATATGTAAGTTAATTATAGTATTTCTGCCTATTCAATTGTCGGAAACCATGAAATCAGACGGAGACAGAAGTGCAGTTAAATCACACTTGTTTAATAATAAAAGTAAAAAGAACAAACGTAGTCAAAACATAGTCAAAGTTCAGTAACCGGAATAAATAGTCAGCCAAGCCAGAAGTCAGGGATCAATGTAGTGGAACAGCAAGCAGGATCTGGAGCCGGAAGGGATGTCAGAAAAGCAAGTCTTTAAACAGGAACTTAGGAGATAGTCTCTGTGATGTTGACCAAGGCGAAGACAGAGATCAACTGGTCTGAATGGCTTAAGTAGGCAGGACTGATGAGCAGGATATCATCAACAGCTGAGTAACTGTGGAGAGATAGAAGCTGGCAATAAGCCGACAGCTGAACGGCCAGCTCTGAGAAGGAAGGGCTGAGCCCAGCCCTGACATTCATGTAAGAATGAACACCAAATATAAAGTTATGTATCTAGAGGACAGAAACATGATAGCAAGTTTTTCCTCAGTAAAATGCTAAATTATATAATAGTTATATATTATATTATCATTTCTCTTACGTATGGTGCTATTCGCTAATCTGAGTAGATGGTGTAACATATTAGAAAACAAATCTTGTCTGTGAAGGTCCTCATTTATCAAGATTAGGGTACAGTGAGTACCAGTTAGTCATATTCAAGTGCACTTGTACTGTACTTTTGAAGACATTTCACCACGTACTCCTTGGCTCCTTATTGGTTCAGGTATGTGGATGATACATGGTTCAATATAAAAACATCTCATGTACAAGCTTTTAGCAAACACATAATCTCTGTGGATAAAGTTTACATTGGAACACACAGAATAACAAATGACCTTTATTTGGACTGGGAGTTACATAACAAGGTGGAGGTGACTTGGATACTGAAGTCTATAGAACCAGTGGCTGCTTTTAAATCCCATATGTTCCCACTTTAAAGACAATGAACACAGGAATCTGATGAGTTCTCTTAGAGTTTGTGGTTACCCAAACTGGACTTTCTTTAAAACAACCACAAGACCAAGCAAAAACACAAGACCTCCTGAGAGTAGAAATAGAACACATCAAGTAACATAATCATCACGTAGGTACGGGAGTATCAAAAGTAATTGTTAACAAACATTACATCTCTGTGTTTTTAAGCTTAGCAAAACCCTGAGACAGAAAAACTTGTACAGCTAAAAGACCTAAACACAAGTAAAGTAAGGTGTATGCATTCCAGTGTAGCAAAGAATCTTCCTACAGTACACCTTAAAAGAGGTATGCCGCGTACACATGGTCGGACTTGCCAACGGGACAAGCTCCGTTGGCATTTCCGACGGAAAAATTTAGAGCATGTTCTCTATCCAAGTCCGTCGGAAATGTCCAAAAAAAGTCCAATGGGGTATACACACAGTCGGATTATGCGACCAAAAGCTCCCATCGGACTTTTTCTGACGGAAATTCCGACCGTGTGTGCACGACAGTAGAGTTTTTGGCATTAAATAAATGAGACGTTCTGCTTAAAAAATGTCCTTCTATTCTTTCAAGCAATTTTTTATTTTGTGTATACTACCTGTGGCACACGTGTTTTTTTTTTTCTTCTTTACGACCCAGTAGCTCGTATGTGAGGTGGCAAAAAGCTGGGCTTTAACACTCACACCCTGCATATATGGGCATTAATGTGCTGTGAGCAAACTCCCTGCGTGCTCCCAGCACAAAGACCAAGCTACTGAAAATGGCTCTTGGCCCCAAGAAAACATTAGTAGCCAGTGGGACCGGCTGCCAGTCCTGTGACCACTGTGACGGTCAATCACAGTGGCCACATGATCACTGATCCTTTCTGCCCCCCCATGAAGGGGTTAAGAAGGAGCAAGGTGCCAGAAAAATGTAACCCTAGTGGGCTCGTGCAGTATTTACATCATCACTGGCTGCTCAATAGAGGACCTGTTAGATGCCGGACCGGAAAACCAGGAGAGAATGTCAGAATCCACGTACAGAGCGATGAGGGGGAACATGGACATCTCATTCTTGTAGGAGGGCACACTTCAGCAGAATCTAGAGTTTACTCAACCTGCAGGGAGGCAGGAAGTCCCGTTTTAAGGAGAAAGGACCTTCTTTTGAGAACAGTAAGCTGCACATTTTTGGAGAGAGAGGACAACTTGTTAGCAAGAGGTATGGAAGAGGCCATCTAGTATACATTAAACTGGAACCAAACAGGGTGTTTTTAAAAAAACTTTCACATCTCCCATTATTTTAATGGAAAAATCAGCATCTGCTGTGACACATTACATGACACCATGCTTATTGTATTAAAGTGAATGAGTTACCCAAGTGGTCAAGTAGGAATACCATACAAAAAAAAAAAACATATCTAGTGAACAGAGCCAGAGGACTTTGACGGTACCACATAAGGTGTAATAAAATGTCAAAACTTTTATTTCTACTGATGTTAAAACACTATTTTTTTAAAAGAGAAAACAAAAATATTACATGTAAACATCATATAAATAAGACAGTGTCGTATATCATATAGTTTTTCCCTCATCATCCCCGCCAGATTTGGGTGATGGGTTGCTTGCTGTAACTTTGGCGCATTTGATGGTTTAATGCCCACTTCATCAGGAAGATAACTACAGTCATGCTCTAGATCTAGAATGATAAAAAAGTACATTCATCAGAACAACAGCTTGTGTAAAGATACATCTGATGCAAACTCTTCCCACATGAAAGGGAACATAAGTATTACATGCCTGTTCTGTACATATGAAACATTAATAAACAAAACAAAAAATACGACCAACAATTGCAATCTTCTGGAAGAAATTGATCAATTCTTCTGATTTTTGTCTAATGACAGTCCTGAAAGCATTACCAAACCTATATTCCTAGACGTATCCTTTGGTTAGGTATACTAAAAATGGGAAAGAAAGGAGCACAACGATAGTGGTGGATGTCCAAGGGATACATGTGGTTTAACAACAAATGTACCCAATAATGGAGAGAATATGTCCCAATCACATCCATCATCTTATTGTATCAGCTATAGGGTCAGGGGTCTCATGGTTCCCCCTACTCTCCATGAAGGAATATCTTCCTGACACTCATTAGAACTGAGGAGTTCTGAGGAGGACTGAGGAAGCCACTAGGATATGTGGTAAAAATGTATTTCACATTACAGAACAAGAAAGATAGCCTTGCTCTTAGATACCATCACTCCCAGTATGTTTGCAGCTATTTAAATGACAGGAATCACATAAATGCTTTGTAGTGTTTATTGGCTTCAGACATCAACCTTCCAAGTGAAAAACTTGCTATCAGTCAAAAGTGTCTGGAAAATAGAGAGCATAGAAATTCTAAAGCTGGGGGTCATCTAGATAAGAGTCATCAGAACAATAAAGAAGTCAAGGTTTTTTTTCTTATTGAAGCAACTTATAATTCCTCCCCTTGGAATCAGAAAAGTATATCTCTGTATATATACTTGCCTTTTGATGTTGTTCTAATGTTCAACTTAAGTACATATTGAAAAAATCAGTTACCTTTTAGATGTGAACTAAAAAGAGGTTCCACTGGCCACTTAGTGGTCCATTATATCACCAATCAGTGTGGTTATGCTAGACATCCTTGAGACTGGTAAGTAACCCTGTATAAATACAATAAACAACCTATGCGGCTAATATCCTGATAGAAATATCAAAAAGAAGAAGGGTCAGGAGGCCAACTCAGGGCGGTACGTCAGTTCAATTCAATACTGATACGATCTAGGCTCGACTAGTTTCACGCACCCATGTGCTTCTTCTGGAGCTAATCATATCTAATGAATAAGGATGCAAAAAAAAGTAATATGCTAGCTCACATTTATTGGTATATACATTTTAACATGTGTATACGTCCTAATATACCGTATTTATCGGCGTATAACACGCACTTTTTTCCCCTTAAAATCAGGGGAAAATCGCGGGTGCGTGTTATACGCCGATCCACTGCAAACCTGAGCTTCAAAATCGCCGACCGCGATTTGAAAATGGCGCCGCCAGCGCCGAAATTCACAGGGCCGGTCCTCGGCTTTTCTCAGGCCACTTTTGGCTTCACTCGAGCGTCGCCCGAACCTAGCCGAGTGTACTTGGCTAGGTTCGGATAGCTCCGCTCACAGTCACGCCCATCCCAGGCGGGACTACGAGTGGAGCCGAAAGTGAACGAGAGCCGCCGAGAAGAGCCGAGGACCGGCTCTGTGTATTTCGGCGCCGGCGGCGCCATTTTCAAATCGCGGTTGGCGATTTTGAAGCTCAGGATCGCAGGGGATCGCAGGGGAGCCATTTTCAAACTGCAGTGACAATGAAAAGTCACTGCAGTTTAACTGCAGCCTGAGCAAGGCTGCAAATGGACACAGAAAGCTGCAGATCAGCACTTACAAAGCTGCAAGGCTGCAAATGACACTAAGGCTGCTGACTGCAAGGCTGCAAATGACTTCAAGGCTGCAAATGACACTGGACAAGCATGCAGATGGACGCTGTGCAAGGCTGCATTGATGGGCATTTATATGTAAGTTTTTTTCCTTATAATTCCCTCCTAAACTTGGGGTGCGTGTTATACGTCGGCGCGTGTTAGACGCCGATAAATACGGTATGTTTTCTTTTTGTTTCAATAAAATTATACAAAATATTTTTTAATTATGCCTAAAAAGTCTATTCATTCTTAATTTTTGTTTTTCTTCTTTGACAAATAATAGGACATGGGATAGTGTATTAAAGTGGTGTCCACAGTACCACCCTGTGAAGACTTCTTACCCCCTTATTTCAGTTACCTTTAGTATATACTATATCAAAACAAATCAGTATATCAGAAAATATAAGGATTTTTTTTCTTCTGAGCTCAGTCCTATACTAGTTCAACTACTGTCATTTAGTTGAAATGAGAGGCTTGGGAGTGAGGCCAAGCATAAATGTAACTGCTTAGAGTATTTCTCTGGTCTCCAATTGCCTGGGTGGCTTGCAGGCGGCTTTTTGGAAGATTCTCTTAAAGCTTTCCTATTTGTTAGATTAATTGAGTAGAGAGGCTTATGAGTGAGGCCTAGTTCAAATGTAACTGGTTATACATTATCTCTGAATCTTATGGTGTAGTTTAGGTCAGGATGACTAGGGAATGTACCCTTTAAAAGTGCCCACAGCTTGATTATCATTTCAGAAATTGCAATTAGTTCACTGGAAGACATGATGCCACCAATGTAGCTGGCTAAATAGTAGTCAAACCATATCCAGTTGGTGCAATGAATGCAGTGCTGGTGGTGTCATTTAAGATACTTATGATTGTTTTTGCAGGTCATGATCAAGACAGGTCTGCCTTAATATATTTTAAATTTAAATAATATCTTGGGACATTCTGCTGAGGTGGCATTTAGTCCTGCAAACCACTGTCTCAGATGGCTATCACTTGCTGTGTACCAAGCTGTGACACCTTTATTCAACTAAAGAAATATTAAGTCTCTCCTTACATAATTCCTGTCTATAAATATTAATATAGAAATGCTAGATGATGTTAATATGTAAAACAGCTCAACCCGAAGCACATAAGAGGGATTTAATTGCACAGTCACTGAAGGAAACCAGGGAAAATTTGTAAAACACAGAACTATTTCACCCCACACAGTGTCATTGGGTTGTTGCCCTGGCCTTATGTAGCCTTTTCCCCCTACAACTGACTTCCATCTTGATAGTTATGGGGGCAAAATATACACTAGATCCCCAATGGCAAGAGGCAAGTTGCACCAATTTTTAAAAGGACACAACAGATACTGTATTTCCAAAGAGTTTATAGAAAAAACAGATAGATAACGCCATTCGTAAAGTTGACTACACTATGTTATGGGAATATTTCTGGTTGTGACTCTAAAACAAAAGTTAATTCTGCAATTGCAGGAACAGATTCACAGGACACAATCACGGTGTTTAAAATGTCCATTCTGACAAATTGTATTGTAATACATGTTATTTTATACATAGATAAGAAAAGGGTGGTGTGAGAGGTTATTAAAAACTAACAAATAGATATATGTTATTAAAAGCTAACAAATAGAAATATGTTATTAAAAGCTAGAGAATAGAACAATTGCAAAAGTAAAACCTTGAGAGGGGAGGGGGGGGAGTAGAGTCAGAGAGAGCTTCTAGCAGAAGATGTGTCTGTGTGCTAAGTGAAGGTTACAGAACACATTTCAACATTGTGAACAAGATGGAGTCTCTTGTACTTAAATGAACAATTTCAGTGAAAGTCCATGTCATTTCCCGCCTTTTGTTTGACACTATTCTTCTCTGTGTTACTTCAGCCGATTGCTGGCAGCTCCTGCTACATTGGCGCAGAGAGAGGGCATCCTGTTCAGCTCTCTCCTAGCTTTCTCAGAATAATGGGTTCATCAGGGCTGTTGGAACATCTTTTGGTACAGTGGGTATTCACACAGAGGCATACCATGATGAGGAAGTAATAACAAACATGAGAAATAGGAACATCACAATGTAAGCACCTAATTTCTTTTTTTTTACTTTTATTTATTTATTTTTATTTATTTCTTCAACAACAAGAGTGTATGTTCATGACAGTAAACAATTCACTAACAGAGTTTCTTATTAGTATATGTTAAAAAGTACGTACATCCAAAGGCAATTAAACAATGGTATAAAGGTAACAAGGTAACAAGATGATATCAAGCTTAAAATATCTGGTCTCGCTTACTCCAATTGGGTTCTAACTTTTAGTGGAGACCAGTTATTAAGCTGTTACGTTCAACATGGAATAAAATGTACTCCTAAACTTTAATTTGAATTTAAAGGTCAGTTTTTTACAAGTTACAGTTCTTTAGATAATTAGAAGCTTTAGGGTGGTTCATCCAAGCTTGCCATTTTTTTTTTATAACTAGTCGAAGAATAATTTTTGTATGCTAACATCAGCTCATATTGTGCTTGAATATTCCGTCTAATAATAACATTGGATACGCTCGGGACATCAGAAGATTTCCACATACTAGATATTATAATCTTTGCTGCTATGAGTATATGAGCTAATATTGCTCTATACATTAGAGGACAGGTGTCAAGATCTATTCCTAATAGGGCCATAGCAGGAATGAGATCAATTACGTTACCAGTGAGATCCGCTATGAATGTGGAGATAGCTTTCCAGAAACTATTTAGATTTTTACAGATCCATAGGGTGTGGCGTAGGTTTCCTATTTGTTCATTGCACCTCCAACATAACAGTGAAGAGGAGGGGTACATTTTTGATAATCTGTACGGGGTTGAATACCATCTTTTTAGGATTCGTGCTGTGCGATCGTGCTGTGCGATCCCACTGGTCCCTGCTGTCTTTTGGGACCTGTGTGACTCCCAGAAGACAGCGGGGGGGGGGACTGAGGAGGCTCCGGACATAGCATAAATATCCTCAGATACTGCAGCTATCTATGCCCAGAAGTGGGAGCAAATACCTGGATTAGACGGGTCTCTGCTCCCCCCTGAAAGGTGCCAAATGTGACACCGGAGGGGGGGAGGATTCCGAAAAGCGGAAGTTCCATTTTTGGGTGGAACTCCACTTTAAGATTGCTTTCCTCCATTGGTCTCCTGAAAAATTCTGCGATAAATCTTTTTTGCATTTAAGCATGTGGGGATTTTTGTACTCTGGGGGGTACGCAGAGAGGAGGTCATAGAATAGGGAAATACCCTTTTTCTTCTGTTCTCTATGGTTAGTTAGGTATTGCCAAATAACTGTAGGGATCATTATACTATTATTGGGGATGAAGTTCTTTAGGCGAGAGCATCTTTCAATTTTACCTGACACTAATTTATTGTTTTGCAAAGGCAAGTCTTTATACATGTGATAACCTTGTGTAATCCAGTTCTTTGATGAAATGCGGATTTTACAATAGTCTCGTATTTTTACAGGCAATCGTATTAAATCATTTTTGTTCCAGCTTTTAGTTTTAGATAGGATGTGTTTCCATGCCATCAGGGTGTCTTTAATACTAAGAAGGTTGGGAATATTCATTTTTTTGATGAGTAAATAGCTAGCCAAAGTGCGTACATATCGTGTCCCAAAGTTACTTCTCTTTCAATGTTTGTCCATAGTTTATCCTCCAAAGAGGAAAAAAACAATACTTCATTATTTGGTCTAGTAATGAGCAGTAATAGTAGTTTCTAACATCTGGTAGTCCCATTCCTCCTGCCAATTTAGTGGTCAATACTGAGAATGCCACTCTGGGTTTTTTAGCATTCCAGATGAAGTTTTTAAGTTTCGTAATAATCTGCGTTAAAAAAAAAATTGAAAGAAATTACAATAGGGAGGGAACAAAAATAATACAGGATTTTGGGCAGTGTTTGCATTTTAAATGCTGCTATTTTCCCTACCCATGTGAGTTCAGTTTTTTGAATATTTTGTAGGTTTTTGTGAATTAGTTCTAGAAGTATGGGGAAAATGGCCTCGTATAATTTGGAGGGTGGGTAAGTAAGTTGAATTTCTAAGTACGATAAAGATGTTCCATCCCAATTATAACCATATCTTTCACGCAGATTATTGGTTAGGTCGGTAGTTAGGTTCATTGGTAGTACATGACATTTGTTTTGATTGATCTTGTAGTAGGACACATTCCCATAACATTCTAGTAGTTTTTGTGCAGCAGGTAATGAGGTATCAGGGTTAGTGATAGGATAATACTATCCACAAAAAAAGGCTGATTTTGTGTTCATATTGTCCTATTTTTATACCGTAAGCGCCTAATTTCTGTAGTCATGTTAATATGCCATAAAAAAAATCACCAAAACCTCCTAATCATGTAAAGGGGTACCATCCATCTTTAGCAATATCTCTTGCCTTATTCTGTAGTTCTGTTATCTTAGAAAGATGCCCTTTAACCACTTCAGCCCTGGAAGAATTTACCCCCTAATTACAAGGCCATTTTTTGGGATACGGCACTGTGTCCCTTTAATTGAAAATTGCATAAACAAAATTTATGTCCTTTTTTTCCCACAAATAGAGCTTTATTTTGGTGGTAGCTAATTACCTCTGCGTTTTTTATTTTTTGAGGTATAAACAAAAAAAGACGTGCGCGCGCCTGCTATTGCTCTTAAAGCGGCCAGCGTACACCTACGCCGATTTGCCCAACCGTGCCAACCTGCAGCAGCATAATGACGGCGGCTGGTCGGCAAGCGATTAAAAATGTCCTCATTATCAGAAATGTATATACAACAGTCAGTGTGAATAACCATACACATCCCACCTTGAGCTGCAGTGAGATAATTTAGCGTGTGCTCTAATATTACTTTTTTAAGCTGAGCTATATCAGTGGTAGTAAGGTTAATAATCTCATCTACAATTCTAGTGTAATTATTTATTCTTTTCATTGCTTCAATTCCCCATTCTGTCCAGGAAGGGAACCATGACCATGCCATGTCACCTTCAGTGAACAGCTCTCTTTTGAACACTAAAGGGTATTCTGGACTTTGACCTGGTCGCACTGTATCTTTGCGAACAACCAAAGCAGGTAATAACTTCCCAATATAACATGTACCTGTAACATTAGTAGGAAGCCAGGCGTAAGCTTTATCTCCACGTATAAAATATAACCCTCTACGTATGGATGGTATACCTGCTCCCAAAAAACTAGATGCAATAACATGGAATGTCAGGTAACCAACCTTGAAGGAAATAAAGAAAAAAGAGTGCACCAGCCTTGTGCATTATCCTTAGATATATTTTATCACAAGTTGAATAAAAAACTACTCACAAACGTATGGAAGAAAACTCGCGATACAAATAATCTCCAGATGACAGCAATTGGTCTAAGTGACAACAGACTCCAGATGGTAACAGCGGAGATTTCAGGGGCCACTGCCGGCTGACGCCTTTCGAAGGATTACCTTCTTCCTCAGAGCCCAGCAGTGTTGCACCCTTCAGCTTATGCACCAATATGCATCCAAAAAGGCACCTCCCAAAGGGATCCAGAGATACCGCCCATATTAGTGGGTGGCCCACGGCCAAAGGGTAACACCCACCAGTAAATGGTAGTAATAATAAAACCCACATAAGTAAACAAACAATCGATTCAAACAGTTGATTAACTTCATAGACAAGAGACAATGACATCATGTGATAGGTTAATACCAAACTGTGTCTAAAGACTAGTGTACAGTTCACACAGGATCATTAAAATTGGACAATAGAAGATTGGAAAAGCGTTGCCTGGTCTGTCTCAATTTCAGCTGCAACATTCAGATGGTAGAGTCAGAATTTGGCGTAAACAACATAAAAGTATGGATCCATCTTGCCTTGTATCAATGGTTCAGGCTGGTGGTGGTGTGATGGTGTGGGGGATCTTTTCTTGGCACACTTTGGGCCCCTTAGTACCAATTGAGCATCATTTAAATGCCACGGCCTACCTGAGTATTGTTGCTGAAGATGTCCATCCCTTTATGACTACAGTGTACCCATCTTCTGATGGCTCCTTCCAGCAGGATAATGCACCATGTCACAAAGCTCCAATCATCTCACTACTGGACAATGAGGTCCCTGTACTCCAATGGCCTTCACAGTCACCAGATCTCATCCAATAGAGCATCTTTGGGATGTGCTGGAACGAGAGATTCGCATTACATACTGTAAGTGCAGCCGACAAATCTGCAGCAACTGCGTGATGCCATCATGTCAATCTGGACCAAAATCTCTGAGGAATGTTTTCAACACCTTGTTGAATCTATGCTATGAAGAGTTAAAGGAGATGTATAGCCAGTTTGGCTGTACTTCTCCTATGGATCACAGGAGAACAATTAGTTTTGCACTCCTGTGACCTGTTTTCAGCAGAGAGTGGTCTGAAGTCCAGAAGTCACAGAAGTCAGTCCAGGCACAGCATTATCGTGACAATGGAAGTCGGGATGGGTCAGGTGCCTGAACTGACACCTCGCTCAGCCTCTCAGTGAGCCACTGCGAGTCTGAGCCAGCCACACCCCGCCCCTCCACTGCTCAGCACTCCAGGGAGCGAGGAGGGAGCAGAGCGGAGAGCTGCTGATTTACAGTCAGCAGCTTTCTGCTCGAGGAACTTTTGGAACCGAGCGATCGGCGGTGTTCGATCGCTCGGTTCTCAGTGTAGAGGCGCCGGGGGACAGATGCAGCATCGGACCAATGCTGCATCCAACTACAGTGCCTTGAAAGAGCATTCATACCCCTTAAAATTTTACACATTTTGTCATGTTATAACCAAAACGAAAATGTATTTTATTGGGATTTTATGTGATAGACCAACACAAAGTGGCACATAATTGTGAAGTGGAAGGAAAATGATAAATGGTTTTCACATTTTTTTACAAATAAATATGTGAAAAGTGTGGGGTACATTTGTATTCAGCCCCCCTGAGTCAATACTTTGTATAACCACCTTTCACTGCAACTACAGCTACAAGTCTTTTTGGGGATGTCTCTACCAGCTTTGCACATCTAGAGAGTGAAAGTTTTGCCCATTCTTCTTTGCAAAATATCTCAAGCTCTGTCAGATTGGATGGAGAGCGTTTGTGAACAGCAATTTTCAAGTCTTGCCACAGATTCTCAACACATGAATATGCTTTGATCTAAACCATTCCATTGTAGCTCTGGCTGTATGTTTACGGTTGTTGTCCTGCTTTAAATTGAACCTCCGCCCCAGTCTCAAGTCTTTTTCAGACTCTAACAAGTTTTCCTCTAAGATTGCCCTGTTTTTGGCTCCATCCATCATCCCATTAACTCTGACCAGCTTTCCTGTCCCTGCTGAAGAAAAACATCCCCACAACATGATGCTGCCATCACTATGTTTCACAGTGGGGATGGTGTGTTCAGGGTGATGTGCAGTGTTAGTTTTCCGCCACATATAGCGTTTTGCTTTTAAGCCAAAAAGTTCAATTGTGGTCTCATCCGACCAGAGCACCTTCTTCCACATGTTTGCTGTCGCCCCCCCATGGCTTATGGCTTTATTTCAACAATGGCTTTGTTCTTGCCACTCTTCCATAAAGGTCAGATTTGTGGAGTGCACAACTAATAGTCGTCCTGTGGACAGATTCTCCCACCTGAGCTGTGGATCTCAGCAGCTCCTCCAGAGTTACCATTTATCCCTGATCTGTCTGGTGTGTTCCTTGGCCTTCATGATGCTATTGGTTCACTAAGGTTCTCTGACAAACTTCTGTGGGCTTCACAGAACAGCTGTATTTATACTGAGATTAAATTACACACAGGTGGACTCTATTTACCAATTAGGTGACTTCTGAAGGCAGTTGGTAACACTAGATTTTAGTTAGGGGTATCAGAGTAAAGGGGTCTGAATACAAATGTACACCACACTTTTCACATATTTGATTGTAAAAAAAATTTAAAAACCATTTATCATTTTCCTTCCACTTTACAATTATGTGCCACTCTGTGTTGGTCTATCACATAAAATAAATTTACGTTTTTGGTTGTAACATGACAAAATGTGGAAAATTTCAAGGGGTATGAATACTTTATAGGTAAGTATAAATCAGTAAAAACAAAAAACAAACCCATACTTCTCTGTTAAGGCAGTTCTGAAGGCAAAAGTGGGTCCAACCCGGTACTAGTAAGGTGTACCTAAGAAAGTGGCTGGTGAGTGTACAGTGGGGATCAAAAGTTTGGGCACCCCAGGTAAAAATGTGTATTAATGTGCATGACGAAGCCAAGGAAAGATGGAAAAATCTCCAAATGGCATCAAATTACAGATTAGACATTCTTATAATATGTCAAAAAAAGTTAGATTTTATTTCCATCATTTACACTTTCAGAATTACAGAAAACAAAAAAATGGCGTCTGCAAAAGTTTGGGCACCCTGCAGAATTTATAGCATGCACTGCCCCCTTTGCAAAGCTGAGACCTGCCAGTGTCATGGATTGTTCTCAATCATCGTCTGGGAAGATCAGGTGATGTCAATCTCAAAGGTTTTAATTGGCCAGACTCATCTGACCTTGCCCCAGCAATCAGCACCATGGGTTCTTCTAAGCAGTTGTCTAGAAAACTGAAACTGAAAATAGTTGATGCTCACAAAGCTGGAGAAGGCTATAAGAAGATAGCAAAGCATTTTCAGATGTCAATATCCTCTGTTCGGAATGTAATTAAGAAATGGCAGTCATCAGGAACAGTGGAAGTTAAAGCAAGGTCTGGAAGACCAAGAAAAATATCAGACAGAACAGCTCGCAGGATTGTGAGAAAAGCAATTCAAACCCCACGTTTGACTGCACGATCCCTCCAGAAAGATCTGGCAGACACTGGAGTTGTGGTACACTATTCCACTATAAAGAGATACTTGTACAAATATGGTCTTCATGGAATAGTCATCAGAAGAAAACCTCTTCTACATCCTCACCACAAAAATCAGCGTTTGAACATTGCAAATGAACATATAGACAAGCCTGAGGCATTTTGGAAACAAGTTCTGTGGACCGATGAGGTTAAAATAGAACTTTTTGGCCGGAATGAGCAAAGGTACGTTTGGAGAAGAAAGGGCACAGAATTTAATGAAAAGAACCTCTGTCCAACTGTTAAGCATGGGGGTGGATCAATCATGCTTTGGGGTTGTATTGCAGCCAGTGGCACAGGGAACATTTCACGAGTAGAAGGAAAAATGGATTCAATAAAATTTCAGCAAATTTTGGATGGTAACTTGATGCCATCTGTGAAAAAGCTGAAGTTAAAGAGAGGATGGCTTCTACAAATGGATAATGATCCTAAACACACCTCAAAATCCACGGGGGATTACATCAAGAGGTGTAAACTAAAGGTTTTGCCATGGCCTTCACAATCTCCTGACCTCAACATTATTGAAAATCTATGGATAGACCTTAAAAGAGCAGTGCGTGACAGACAGCCCAGAAATCTCAAAGAACTGGAAGACTTTTGTAAGGAAGAATGGGCAAAGATACCTCAAATGAGAATTGAAAGACTCTTGGCTGGCTACAAAAAGCGTTTACAAGCTGTGATACTTGCCAAAGGGGGCAAGACAAGATATTAATTCTGCAGGGTGCCCAAACTTTTGCAGACGTAATTTTTTTGTTTTCTGTAATTTTGAAAGTGTAAATGATGGAAATAAAATCTAACTTTTTTTGACATATTATAAGAATGTCCAATCTGTAATTTGATGCCATTTGGAGATTTCTCCATCTTTCCTTGGCTTCGTTATGCACATTAATACACATTTTTACCTGGGGTGCCCAAACTTTCGATCCCCACTGTATGTATATATATATATATATATATATATATATATATATATATATATAAGAGAGAGAGAGACTCCAAATCTCCTATTAAAGCTAGCTTTACAAACATTATACATTAATTTACATTACATTGATTACATAGATTAGATTGGTGACAGGTTTTTCTTTATTTTTATCTAAAACTTCTCTTTAATGGCAGTTAAAGAAGACAGTTTTCAACCACATTATGCAGGAACAATTGCTATACATCCTTCTTTAATGAGAATTGCGGGACTGTCAAGAGTAGTCCTGAGTGGTTCCGCACAACTGATGGGCAGTTAACTTCGCATCTAGATAAACTCAATACCAATTCTTTTATTTTGTTATGGGCAGAAATCAATATTTTTTTTTTTTCTAAAGAAAAACAATTCAAGCAGAAAGCTAAACCTTTTCAATTTTCATCTCCCCTGACTGATGCCATTTTAATTAAACCTGGGATGAAGTAGATAAATGGAATCAATTTGCCGTAAATTTCTCTGCATGGGACATTATCAGTAAAGAGGTTTCTTGTTGCAAAAACAAACATTTCGCATGAAGCTGTCTTAGAAGCTAGCAGGCTTCAAATAGCCCTGTAGAGAACAAACAGTGGACACTTGTATTAAAATGGCCTTTAGCTCACTCTTGTCTTCCTTCAAAAGTCACAGAGTCATTTTTTAGTTCAGTCGTAAATATCTGTCTTCCTCTGCAGTTTTTATACGCAAGCTGAAATCAGGCTTTCATAGGGAGTTCATGATATGTAAGCTTGTGGGCTTGCTTACATGATTAATGGGCTCATTTACACTAGCTTCGGCTTCAACACACATTAATGGCTAGTTTACACTTGCTTCAACACAAGGCTTCGGACAGGCTTTGATAAAGCTCTCTGAACACTAGTCAAAGCTCCTGTCACTAAATAAAATGGTTAGCTTACAAGTCCTGTTTACACCTTGCTTTTGCTTGGCTTTTCTTCGGCTTCGCTTCAAAAATTATACCCCATGTAGCTTTAGTGGTACTTCAAAGCGTCTTCAAAGCCTCCGTAGAAGTCTATCGCAAAGCTCGCTTGAAGCCCCACTGAAGCCTCATCGAAGCCCCACCAAAGGCTCATCGAAGCCCCACGCAAAAGCAAAGCTGTAAACTTTTGATCAGGGTCATTTAGGTAGTTTCTGTTGTCATTATGATTTAAAAAGAGTAAACACAGTTGATTGATAATAAATGGCTTCAGCCAAACACTAACCATGAGTGAAAGAAAAGTTTTTCTCTTATCATTCATATTCTTTGAAAAATGGCCAAGAAATCATAAATTCTGCCAGGGTATGTAAACCTATGAGCACAACTGTATGTAGGTTTCATGTAGAAGATGTTCCACACATCCTAGAATGTAAGTGAGGGAATCCTTGAGAATGTTAATTTGGAAAACTCCATTGAGCATGCTGAAAACTGTTTCCCAGTAATGTACTAGCTTTGGACAGGACCATAACACGTGCAGATGTTTTTGTGGTCCCGCGTGCATCTAGTACAACGGGATCCTGTCTTTTCAAAAATTGTATAGGTGTTTAGGCATATAGTGTGCTCTCATAATGATAGATAACTGTTGCAATGTTTACGATACATTCAGTGATACTTACTGAATACCTCCCTTTCCCTGATCTTGCAGGGGTAGGAGCGTAATTCCTCCCCAAGCAACCTCTGGTAGCAGTTTGAAATAAAGCCCTTTGTGGAGCCAGACTGTGCAGTCAAGGTGAATACGGGTGTGGTGCTGAGAGTGCCTAAATTGATCCTTATTGCACAATCTGTGGGTGCAATATAAATCATGTATAATAAAAAATAATCTTGAGACCGATCGACATGAATGGTAACATGGCCACATACTTGGAAGTAGGTGATTTTGGTGTAACAGACCAAAAGATTTGAGTTGTGCAGTAATTGGGACAGTCTTCTTACCTGAAATTTACACCACAGCTATCACCGTTTGTTGATTTATTAAATGAGGATCACTGATATCACTAATGTTGAACTTGCTCTTCTTTTTTTTTTTTATTTATGTAATTTATTAATTTATGTCATTTTTATAATTCATCATCCAATTATTCATGTGTTTGGGACTGGTTATTTGTGCTATATAGTAGAGATTGCAAGTGCCACACGTTTATGTTTTATAATGTTATAAATTAAGGTTAACCACTTCAGCCCCGGAAGAATTTACCCCCCATCCTGACCAGAGCACTTTTTGCGATTCGGCGATGCGAGGCTTTAACTGACAATTGCACGGTCGTGCGACGTGGCTCCCAAACAAAATTGACGTCCTTTTTTTTTCCCACAAATAGAGCTTTCTTTTGGTGGTATTTGATCACCTCTGCGGTTTTTATTTTTTGCGCTATAAACAAAAAAATAGCGACAATTTTGAAAAAACGCATTATTTTTTACTTTTACCCCAAAAATATTTAAAAAAACATTTTTTTTCCTCAGTTTATACGTATTTTTCTACATATTCTTGGTAAAAAAAAATCGCAATAAGCGTTTATTGATTGGTTTTTGCAAACGTTATAGCGTCTACAAAATAGGGGATGGTGTTATGGCATTTTTATTGATAATTTTTTTTTACTAGTAATGGCGGCGATCCGCAATTTTTATCATGACCGCGACATTATGGCGGACACATCGGACATTTTTTACACATTTTTTTGTCATTTATACAGCTATACAAATGCACTGATTCCTGTGTAAATGACACTGGCAGTGAAGGGGTTAACCACTAGGGGGCATTGTAGTGTTTAAGTATGTCCTTGGGAGTGTTTCTAACTGTGGGGGGCGTGGCTACGTGTGACACATCACTAATCTCTGCTCCCGATCACAGGGAGCAGAGATCAGTGACAGTGTCACTAGGCAGAACTTGGAGATGCTTGTTTACATTAGCATCTCCCCATTCTTCCTCTCCGTGAGGTGATCGCGGGTATCCCCGCGGCGATTGAGTCCGTGGGACCGGCGACCCGACTCACGGAGCTCCCGGCCGACACGCGCGTGTTGGAAAATGTTGGACAGATAATGCCTCGCAGCTGGGGACCATGAGGCAGACTTCTGAGCAGTCCAAGGCCTCACAGCTGTAGACCATGAGGCAACGCTCTGTGGCATCTGGTTACCTTGCACCAATGCACAACTGCTGGTACCCAGTGTAATCTCCAGAACACAGTCACAGGGATCAGTTTAGGGTCTTTACTCACAAGTCCCCAGGACAGCTGCCACCTTTTAGCTTCCTCCTGACATGGTCCAGTGAGTGAGACAGTCCTTCTCCAGACAAGATCCCTTGTGGTGAGGTCTTGTAATCAACTTCTAACAAGGGCCATCCAGGTCCTCAGCTCTGACACTGTTGAGGCAGCAGCCCCCCAGGCTCTGGAACCCTCCCGTGGAGAGAGAAGTAGCTCTTTAGTCTATTTATGATAATTTTTCAGGCTGGTTATTTTGAATCTCCCACCCTAAGCTCTGGAAGCTTCTTCCAGAGGCAGGGGGAAGCAATCAAACTCCCAGCCTGTGAAAAACCCTGAACAGGCCAGGACAAAAGATCACTGCTGCCTTGATTGCAGAAGGAGCCAAAAACTAAATTTACCTAGCATCCTACACTAGGAGGGTGCATTTGCCTGCATTAAGGTAAAAAATGTTTCAGGAAGTGTATCGCCCCTTCACCCCCCCTTATACTTACCAGAGCCCAATCTGGATCCAGCGCTGTGCACGTCTTTAGCGGCTCTCTCCTCTCCTCCCCACTCTCACAGGCCATTGGCTTCTGCTGCTGTCAATAAAACCCTGTAATGAAGAGGGGGAGTCAGGGCTGAGCCTCACTGTCTGTATCTATAGATGCCGGTGGTGCAGCATGGGATCTAGCCCACAGGTGTGGTGCTTCCTATGGTGGCCCACCAAGAAAAGGAGGAGCCAGGAGCACCAATGGGGGACCCAAGAAGATAAGCAACGGGCTTGCTCTGTGCTTGCACAGAGCAGGTAAGTATATCATGTTTATTATTTGACTTTACAAACACTTTAAGGAAGAGTGTTGCCCAGGAATGCTGAGAGCCTGGTTATCAACTGATTAGGAAGAATTGCTGAAGGTAGTAGACAGTATACCAGGTTTTGGTGAGGTGGATTAAAAGCCCTCCACTATACCAGTATGGAGTGCAGTAGTGCCTTCTTTAAACATAACGTTTCTGCATTTCTTGCTTTCATCACAAATCCAAGAAATAAGTTTGGTGCTCATTTTAAAATAGTGTTCAAAGCTATGCAAATCGTTCTCTTTTACCTTCAAGACATGAAGAAAACTGCATTCAGATTCAATGGTTTGCGGCACAGAGACAGCCTAACATTTGCAATTGAAGTGAGCCATGCAGACACCTATTTTAAGAAGGTTCTGCTAGTGTAGTAGAAAGCTTTTTGTTCTTTTCACTATAATCTGTCTGTTTTTTCTGTCTCTTCTAACCAGCCATTTTTCCTACGGGGCTGAAAACCAAGCTCTCAGCATCCTTGGGTGACTCTTTGGTTACCACATTGGCCCCCATCTTGTGACTGGACTTTTTTCTTTCAAAAAGTTTTTTTTTGTAAGGAGCATCAAAATAACCATTAAAATCACAGAGACAAGCAGCCATGATATAAAAACAATACAGCGTACAGTGTCGGGCATAAGGGAAAAAATAAAGTTCTCCTCAAACACCAGTCAGTGCAAAACATAAAATGCCAATGAGAAGAAATAACACGGCAATAATAATTATGATGTACACTTATCACGATAAGTGACAATTCAACATAAAAGACACCATATCAGAGAATGGGACTGATAGACTAAAAAAAGAAAGAAACCACCATGTCCAGAGGGCTGCTAACATAATTCGAGGAAAATACGCACCAAATTATTCATATGCGAGAACAGGAATCAAGAAGAAGAGAAGAAAAGAAGGAAATAGGAAAGCAGAAAGAGAAAAGAAGAAGAAAGAACAAGACCCAGGGCTCACAGGACTAGGAGAAAAGCATCAGTTAAACAATCCCCTGAGAGGAAGCAAGAGGAACATGGTGCCCATGTTTGTTCAAACTGATTTTGTTTGTCATGAATAGGGCTAGCAATTTTTTCATGAATCATAATCCAGGAGACTTTATAGAGGCTGAGGGTGTCTTCCAGATACCCGCAATGGTAATTTTAACCACCAGGAAGATAAAACAGACCAAGCACTGCATATGATGAGTCAAGTCGGGTGAAGAATCATTCAATAGAGCAATATGAGGTTACTGCGGAATAGAAAAGCCTGTCACTTTGCTGAGCTTGGAAAACACCCTATTCTAATAACCCCTTATTTTTGGATATTCCCACCAGATGTGAAGCATAGTACCACGTAAAGAACATCCTCTGAAACAATCCAGAGTTGCATTCGGATACATCCTTGCAAGGCTGGAAGGGACCAGATACCATCTAGTTAAAACCTTTAACATAAAGACACATTAAGGATCCCCTTAACCCTCGGTCTACCTTCTTTTTTTTTGTACCACCTTGCACCCCCAGGGTCCAATGGGCCCTGTACTATAGTTTGGTACATATAATGAATTAATGTTGCATCATGTTTTAGTATAATTATTTTTATTGTGAAACAGGGTAATTATTAATTTTGATTATAATTTTAGCTAGTAAAATATTGAATAACCATGAAATATTAAGAAATGCTTACTCATTTGGTGGTGATAATGTGTATTCTCCATATTTTAAGCACTAACTGTGAAGAGTATTTAGTCCTATAAAATTTTGCACATAAATTCACAGATACCGATAAAAATTATAAAGAAATTGTCAATTGAGAGAAACATGAAATTTTGATATGTAGGTGTAGGGCATAGGTAGTTAGAAAAGTTATGCTAATATGATGGAAAAAGTTTCACTGTCCACAGTTCAACCATACCACATTGAGATGTTCTTGACATACATTTTTTTTCACACACAACACACTGTTCGAGTTGTTCTGTCTTTGCTGTTAGGGCATATACTGCAACGTGCTTTCTTTCTTGGTGGTTCTTCTGAGGTAGAAGTTTGAGGAACGTCAGGCCCCTCAGATACTCCAGCCAGTGCTGTCCCAAGATGTGTAAGAAAGACCGTCCTTTTGTGCGATTTACTTGCATTCCAGTCTGGTTTTAGCGACATCCGGATAATGTAGGCGTTGATAGCACTAACATCCAACATGTTATAAATTATAACTATTGGTCATCTTCTGGTCATTCGTTTAGTACTGTAAGTACGAACCATTTGTTTCAACGTATCAACGCCTCCTTTTGTCTCATTGTATGACTGAATTATCTTTGTTTTTTGTCCTCTCGGTTTTGAACAGTTGGCTGGGAATGCATAGAGCTCAAAAGGGTAACAACTTTGTTTTTCTTGGGACAGTATGATGCTATCATCACATCTTTCTGGAAACCAAACAGAGTAGACATTTTGTTTTTTTGTGGTCACGAATTCTTGGGGCAGTTCTTTTTTGTTTTTACGAATTGTTCCAACCACTGTGATTTTCTTCTCCAGTATTATTTTAGCTAACTGCAGGCTCGTGAAGAAGTTATCACAAGTGATGTTTCTTCCAGAATGTAATATTCCTTGAGCCAGACCCTTTACCACTCGCTCCCCCTGATTCACTTCCCTTCCTTTGTCTTGACATTTCCCGGTGTACACCTGCATATTATATGCATAGGAAGTTCTGCTGTCGCATATTGCCCGTATTTTTATGCCATATCTCCCTTGCTTCGATAGAAAATATTGTTTGAAAAGGCAACGACCACAAAAGGTTACTAGTTGTTCATCAACTGTCATCGACTCTCCAGGAACAAATGCTTCAGAAAGAGTTTTAACCCACAGATCTAAGCATTCTCGAATGGGCTGCAACTTACAGAGAAATAGAATAGAATGGTTTTGTCCTCTAGCAGCAGCATCATCAAATCTCAGAACTGAGAACTGAAAATTTTCTGAAAGCGAGATCTGCTCATTGATTTGTTGAATATTGGGCGACCATGTTCTCTGCTCCATAAACGAGACACTTCTTCATTCTTACCCTTGTAGATGCCGATCAAAATGAGTACACCAATGAACTTGTACAATTCATATGTAGTTAGATTAGACCATCGAGCTCCATATACAGCCGAATTTTCTTTATTGGTCCATTTGCAGATGGTTTCAACAAAGTGTTTCCGGAAAAAAAGCACAAATGATGATTCAATTGTCTGTCTTTTTGAAAAACGGCTGGCACCTGTTTTTTTTCGAATGATGTTCACTTGCCTCTTCTGCCTTTTGGATTGTTGATAGGCACAGAATTCCATTTTTCATTCTTATCTTTTGAATAGTAAATAGTTCTCTTCGCTGATGAAGATGGGAAATCGGTTTGGGTGGTAGGTGCTGTGACGGTGCTATCATCAGAATCCGAGTTGTCTTCTACAAGGATGTCATCTATTTCGTTTTCGTCATCCAATGGCTCATAATCTGATGCATGTTGATCTTCTTCAGAATCTGAGTTCAACAAACTAAGTATTTCTTCATTACTGAGGCCTTTACGAGCCATGATGAAACTACACCACCAAGTCAGGAAAGCATAACAAGTCCTAACATGCAGAAACATGTCCTAACTTGCAGACTGAAAATGGCTCACAATCATGTGACTTGATGAGTCAAAATGGAGAAACCATTGATGAGCAACATGGGTCCGATGGACCCTGCCAGTGTACAATGCTATAATTTGAATTTACTGAAAAACTATAAGTACAAAATATTCATGTTTTCAGATTTATAACTGTCTAATTAGCAGTAAAAAGGTCACAAGTTCTTATCAAATAATAGTAATAAATTCCATAAAAAACACAACACAAACTACCTACAGGGTCCAATGGACCCCGCCGGTAGACCAAGGGTTAAAAGAGATCTCACGCCGAGTGTACCAAGACTCCAATTCTATATCACAATCTAGATCCCTCTCCCAAGCTAGCATGTAGGGTTGTTTCTGAGAGGGGCAACTAGTGACACATATATCATGGAGATTGCTCCCCGTGAGCCCTGATCTTTAGTACATCATTTTGCGTAAGCAGTCAGTTAAGGGGGATCATCCAAGTTGGATCACAGGGCTTTTTGAAAAAGGAAACCTCTTATGGGACTTTTTCAAGGCAACCAAATATAGCAGAAAACAAATGAATATAAAAGTGTAAATGTTTATTACAGTTTCTTAAAAAAGAAAACGTCACATTAAAATGAATGGAAATTGACAGTCAAGGTTAACATGTTATACATAATATCAGTGATGATACTCTATACAATAAATGGCTGCACACTCCCCAAGATAAGTGCACTTCCTGTGGTAGATAAAAACACGTGCAAAAAAACGCTGCTCCTACCACGAGGCTGCGCAATGAAAACGTCAGTGCGTAGGACTTTTATTGACGCGTTTCGTGCTCAAGTACGTTGTCAAAGGAATCTGCCTATCCAATAGGTGGGAGCGTCGTTTTTTTGCACGTTTTTTTAGGCTTGTTTTTACTGGCCATATTGTACATGTACTACTATAGGAATCCAATAAATACTACACCATATTAGCTTCTCCTTGGCTCCTGGTGAGCTTTTTTCACACAGCAATCACCCCACTGGGGGTATTGAAGATGTATTAACTTCCTGATTCCATGTCCACCTGGATGCTGACTGAGGATACTCACATCTATTAGGCACCATCTTTGGACACAGGATACCCATGCAAGGCTGGTTTATATACAGTTTCTGGTGAGTGCACTGTATACTGGTGGTTTTCGACGCAAAGTTTTACTACATCGCACAAAGTGGTGGGTTATTTACCCTTAAAGAGGAGGTTTAAGTTCTATTGTGGGTCACCATATGTCCTGATACCTTCTATATCTGGATAAAGAACTATTTGAAGTGATTCACCAAGCTTATCCACAAACAACTGTTTTTGGATCTTTGGACATTCACATATTATCAGTTTTCTAGCGCTGCACTTGTAAAAGATATGTTATATCTTTTACAATGTGTCTGAGGATTGTATATTTACCTTTTTAGTGCTATCGGCTTGATTATTAGTATTGTCTTTGCACTAAAAACCTTGTCACTTTTGAATTTATTTACAATATAACAATTGTTACACTTTGTTATTCAAAGACACTTGAAGACTATCTGCAAGTGTCAGTTTACATAGGAGCGGCTGCATTTTGACAGCCACTCCTGCTGTGTAATACAGAGCAATTGCAAGCTGTCATTTTGACACTCGGTAAGTTTCAGTAATAGCAGCGGGGAAAAGCAGCAGCAACTTTGTTGAAGCTTTTTAGGACATATCTCTTACGTATAAAATCCTCAAGTGGTTAACAATGCAATGCAGCAAAATTTTGTTTTACCTGTTTGCCTGTCAGGTTTTGCGTTTTGGGTAGAGTAGGGAATGGTTAGAACCTCTGTATCTTTTAGCTGTCTGTTTCCCATTAGGCAGATTTCCCTTTTTATCTGTCCTAGAAATATAACAGGAAGTCAGATGGGATCTTTCAAAAAAGAGGTGCCCTTTCTTGAAGATTTCCCCTCAACTCTTGGTTTGGTAGTCCTGTAATATTACTTTTTGTCCTGATGAACATGGTCACCAAGACAAATAGAGAAGTGAAGCTATCCAGCAAGAACACAAGACAACAATAAAAATCTGGCAAAGGTTTTCACCGTACCTTACTCAAAAAATAAACTTCATTCATATAATTACACCTACAGTATCCCTACACACATGCAAAGGGCCATCTTCACCTGTGCAGGATGCATGGATGTTCCATGAAGACCGCCTGTTGAAATCAATAACAGGCAGGTGACTACATGGATGTTCAAGCTCATCCTGCAGTGTACATCTGGAATGCACAAATCAAAACAAAGTCTGGTTGCATATTCTTATCTGTGCATCAGACCCTCATAGGTGTACACTCCGGGCTGCTCTTGGAGGCCTCTGCAGGTCAGCTGGCTACCTGTCATTGATTTCAACAGGCTGCCTACATGGGGCTGCATGGAATACTTGTGCATCCCACGCAGGTAAAAACAGCCCTTTGCATGGGTGTATGGATTGGTATGCCCACGTGAATAAGGCCAAACTGGAAGGCAGATGGTGGAAATGCCACACACCAGAACCTAGCCACTATACAGAAAGGTGAAGATACGGTTTCAGCCTTAGCTCCTCCAGATTACTCAACTCTGACATGTTTCTCCCCACCCATGGAACTTAATCATAGAGATCACGTACCTGGTACCCACTGGAATGTTGTGGAAGCCTCTCTTGCACCTCCTGCCCAACACTCCTGAAGATGGAGACAGAGAGTGTGAGGGCACAGATTGGCATGAGTGCCGGAGTAGCTGGCCGGTGAAGTCCGATGAAGCCGATGAAGCTGGGGGTCGCCACCCTAGGAACAGTATACTGAAGCAGCTTGGCACCAGAGCAGGAGATGGTAGCAGATCCTGTATGCAGGCAGCAACCAGCAGCAGCCGGGTAACAAGGGACCAAGTCAGCAGACAAAGCAAGTCCAGGAAGCAGGCCATGGATGGTAACAGCCAGGCAGTGCAGTACAGAATCAGCAGGCAAAGACAAGTCCAGGAAACAGGCCAAGGTCAAAGAGATCAGGTGAACAAGGTTAATGCAGGAACAAAAGCAGAGTCCAGGAGGAAGCCGGGTCATATACAGGTAAACAGGTTCAAAGGATCAGGTCACAGGAATACAGGTACAAGCTGAAGACCATTCAGCAACTGCTTATGGTGACAGGCCAGTTTAAATAGTGCCAAGTATGCATGCTAATTCATATGTGCACGTTCACATGTGCGTGTGCGCAAGAATGCGAGCACGTTGAACAGGAATAGTACATCTTTGCCTAAAAGTATTAGCATGTGAACAATGCGCATGAGCCCAAATATGAGCATAAGCTCGCACTGGTTTTCTGGTGCTGGGAATCTAGTTTACCTTACAATAGATATGAATAAAGTTGTTGTAAACCCTTACATATACTCAGTGAAGGGACTGGCCTCAGGTTATACACAGAGATGAAAGAAATTCTCCTACATAAGCTGTACCTGTTTATCTGCAGCTGTCTTTCCCCTACAGCCATTCAAAGTGCAGAATTTACACAGGATCACTCAGCTCTGAAAAGCAGGGGGCTGGGAGCTAGAGTTACATCAGTGAGGAGAGCTCTGAGAGCTGATTGGACACCCCTTCACACAGGAGTAGAGCTGAGGCTGTCAGTCAGCTGGAGGTCTCTCCCCTGTCACCATTTTTCTCTTGGTGTCAGGAAAACTCATCAGAAGTAACTCATGCTGATAGCAGAGGAACGAGGCAGCGGACAGAAATGAAACTTAGTGCTCTGGTTTGAGACCCCTTGAAGGTTATATTTTGTTCAAATTTCATGTCTGAGGTTTCCAACCACATTAAGCCCCATCGGTAGGGTGAAGCATATCCCTTGAGAGTAGTCAAGAGGAGCTCATGTTGAAGCCGCATCTTTCTGTATTGTGGCGAGGTTCCAGTATGTGGCTTTTCCGCCTTCTGTCTTCTGATTTGCTTCTGCTAGCCTGGATGAGCTTGTTTATACTCTGGCACCCATATTGTGCTTTGGACTGCAGGGGGAGACTTTGTAGTGCTTTGGGCTTTGCATAAGGATCACAGTGAGACCAAACTGTTACACTTTAATCCCATGCTACTTTTCACACATGTAGAAAAGCCCATGTTTACTTCAACCATCCCCCCAAGATATCTCTGTTCTCCCTAGATGGGCTGAGATGTATTCCCTTATTGAGCTCTGGAGATGAAAGCATCCTAAAACTACGGGCACAAAAAAAGGGAAAAAATAGAACTATAATCCCAATAGGAAAGAAAATGGTCTCACATTATGATAAAATAACAAAATGTATTGAATCAAATTAAAACATGTGATAAAAAAGAGTACATAGACATGTCTGATTGGTACACTGTCCCATATGTATATAAAGGGAGGCTGAACATAGAAAACCACATAGATGGCCCATAGAATGGTATCACTGTAGTCCAAGGAGATCCCTTCTGATTGGAGGCCAAACTACCGGAATCACAGTATCAGCACCAATGGATCGCTACCTGTTTCGCCAATAGCTTCTTCAGGGGATCCTATTAGTACTGGGGGGTTCATTATAATTAATATTATGTCCATGTACTTTCTCTATATATAATCATAATTTATTGTTACATACTATCAGAAACCATTATCTAAACAATATAATCAGTTCATTTTCAAGATTTGTATAAAAAAAAAAAAAAAAAACATTGATCTAATGCTTTTAAAACAAAAATGTTTACTTTTACTTCCACCCTTCCACTCAAGACATGGATCTGGTCCTCCTAGATCATAGAGGTGAGGAGAGACAATCTGGTTTCTCCGCACCTCTGTGACCATCCCCACAAACCATTGGATTGTTTCCCGAGCTCACCGGTTAGAACGGTAAGCTCAAAAAACACCGGCAAGCCATGGGTGGGGGCGGGGGGGACCCTCAAGCTACTTCGTATAGCAATCCAATGGCTAATCAGCCACTCAGATCACTTTTATGAGAAAAAGAATCACTGGCTGAAAAAAAAATACCGTGCTTATGGCTGATAAATCACTTCAAAGCTGCAACTTATATATATAGTTAGGTCCATATATATTTGGACACAGGCACAATTTTCATACTTTTGGCTCTGTATGCCATCAGAATAAAATTAAAACAAAACAATCCAAATGAATTTGAAGTGCAGACTTTCAGCTTTAATGCTTTTTAAGGGATTGAACATAAATATCAAGTATAAATTTTAGGAACTGCAACCATTTTTATACACAGTCACTTCATTTTCAGGGGCTAAAATTTAATTGGACAAATGAATATAATCATAAATAAAATGTTCATTTTTAATATTTTGTTGAGAATCCTTTACTGGCAATGACTGCCTGAAGTCTGGAATCCATGGACATTACCAAAGACTGGGTTTCTTACTTTCTGATGCTTTGCCAGGCTCTTACTGCAGCTGTCTTCAGTTGTTCTTTGTGGGTCTTTCTGCCTTTGGTTTTGCCTTCAGCAAGTGAAATGCATGCTCAATTGGGTTGAGATCAGGTGATTGATTCAGCCATTGCAAAATATTCCACTTATTTTCCTTCAAAAGCTCCTGGGTTGCATTTGCAGTGTGTTTCGGATCATTGTCCATCTGTACTGTGAAGTGCCATCAAATCAACTTTGCTGCATTTGCCTGAATCTGGGCTGACAGTATATCTCTAAACACTGAAGAATTCATTTGGCAGATTTTGTCTCCTGTCACATCATCAATGACCAATGACCAGTGCCACTGGAAGCCATGCCCATGCCCTCACACTGCAAGCTCCACCATGTTTTACAGATGACGTGTGCTTTGAAACAAGAGCTGTCCAAGCCTTCTCTAGACTAATCTTATTTTTGTCCGTTCAAAGAATGCTTTTCCAGAACTGGTCTGGATTTTTTAGATGTTTTTTGGCAAAGTCTAATCTGGATTTTCTATTCTTCAAGCTTATGAATGATTTGCACCTTGTGGTGAACCCTCTGTATTTGCTCTAGTGAAGTCTTCTCTTGATTTTAGACTTTGACAATAAAACGCCCACCTCCTGGGGAGTGTCCTTCACTTGTCTGGATGTTGTGAATGGGTTTTTCTTTACAATAAAGAGGATACTGTGATCATCCACCACTGTTGTCTTCCATGGATGTCCAAGCCTTTTTATGTTGCTGAGCTCACCAGTGTGTTCTTCTTTGCTCAGAATGTACCAAACTGTTGATTTGGCCACTTGTTTCATTGTTGAAGCCTTACAATGGCCTTTTTCACTTGCATGAACAGCTCCTTTGAATGCATGATGTAGGTTCACAGCAATAGATTCCAAATGCAAATACCACACTTATGCCGCGTACACACGCTCGGACATTCTGACAACAAAATCCTGGATTTTTTTCCGACGGATGTTGGCTTAAATTTAATACACACAAATGTTGTTCCAAAATTCCAAATGTCAAGAACGCGGTGACGTACAACACATACGATAAGCCGAGAAAAATGAAGTTCAATAGCCAGTGCGGCTCTTCTGCTTGATTCCGAGCATGCGTGGAATTTTGTGCGTCGGAATTGTCTACATGCGCTCGGAATTTCCGACAACGGATTTTGTTGGCGGAAAATTTGAGATCCAGCTCTCAAATTTTTGTTGTCGGAAATTCCTTTGTGGAAATAGTGGCTATCCCAATTTTTGGGTAAGAAGAGTGGCTGGAGTGAGCAATACTGGAGACTCTGGATCTGAGGACACAGGGACCAGAGGCCTTGCATTGATTATAGCAGACACCTCTGCAAGGAGACTGACTAAAATTTCATGGGTAAGCTGGGAAGTTTTCTCGTCCAGTAGCATAGAGTCCAGGATTTTCCTTGCAACTCCAATCATGCGTTCCCAGGAGCCTTGCATGTGAGAGGAATGAGGTGGGTTGATTCAATTCATTCCCATTTACACTTGTCATTCCAAGAAGTTCATAATCTTTTCTGCTCCTGTAAAATTAGTCCCACAGTCAGATCTAAGTAACTTTACAGGTCCTCGCACAGATACAAATCTTCTGAAGGCATTAATAAAACAGGAAGAGTCCATTGATCCTATCACTTCGATGTGCACTGCACGAATGCTGAAACAAGTGAACAGCGCAGCCCATCGCTTATTGTTAGCAACTCCACCACAAGTTCTCCATGTAACAACAGTCCAGGGGCCAGATTTGTCCATGCCAACATTAGTAAACGGAGGTTCAGTGCTTAATTGGTCAGCCAGCAGCTCTACCGTCTGTTGTTGTAGGTGCTTTCCTCTAACTTTTTGGCACTTGACACATTTGTTGAGTATGGACGATATACACCCTTTCATCTCGACGATCCTGAAACCTGAAGACCTTACTGCTCCTTCTGTGAAGTGACATCCTTGGTGCTGAACTTACTCATGGAAATGCCTAACTAACAGAGCAGTAATGTGATGATGTCTTGGAATAATGAGGGGATTTTTCTCTTCACTGAACGAATTCGACCTTCCAATGCAAACAACTCGAAGTAACTTGTGATCAATTATTGGATTTACTTTGTACAGAGAGCTATCCTTTGATAGGTTGAGTCCTTTTAATACATTAGCAATCTCTTGTGAGTACCCTTCATGTTGGACACATTGGATGATAACCCTTTCTGCTTGAGAGACTTCCTCAATTGTGGGGGGGCCATTACAGATGTGCCACTTGTGACACTCTTTTTCAGTGCTAGAGTTGTTTGCAAATTACTGAGCAACATAAATAAGACGTGCAATGGCTCGTACAACAGAGGACCACTTAGAAAAGCGTTCAAAGCGGTGAGAACTCAGCCTTAACCTTGGTTTCACAGAGGTGTTGCGTCTGATGGTAACAGCTCTGATTTCCTTGTCAGATTCCGGATGAACCTTTTCAAAGTTAGAATCTGTAGAACTTGAGATGAATTTATCATTCAAGAGTACTGGTGGAGATAGCCATGATGTGTTCAGAACTGCAGTAGTAGGTACTGCACAACTGCCCCAATCAGCAGGGTTGAGGTTAGTGGGAATATAGTGCCATTGTTCAGGCGTAAGGAACTTTCTAATGCGTTCCACTCTGTTATCTGATAGTCTCTTTCTTTTGGTACGAAATGGTAGAGGTGCTTCCCAACGGTTGGAATCATCTTAGTAGTACTCTTTAATCATGTTTTTCAAGAATCTTTTGTCTTTCATGGTAGCTGCCAATTCATTTTGTTTAGTGGTTACCTCGAACACTATGTTGGCGATGTTTTCATCCTTGAAATTAAGGGCTTCTCTTATCGTCTTGTACAGTATGATATGCCGTAGTGCACCTTTTTCAAACAGTCTTTCTTTCAAATTATATTGATGTGGTCATTGTGCAGAACAAGTAGTCCGTCCGTTTGACAGGATGTGTGTTTTAAAGTAAGAGACTGAGTAGGACCTTCTGCCTTTGTCTCGACAGACATTGCCTATGATGACCCAGCCTAGATCCAGACACTGAGCATATGGTGCATCATGTAGACTGTTGATTTGCTGACAAACCTTGTGCACCCTTAAGATGTCTCGGAGTAACAGCAAGATATCAGCACTTTAGTCGAGGGCTGGTATTTGGTCGGCTAAGTCCTTCAAGTGAGAATGGTGAAAGGCAGCTTCAGGAGTAGGGATCTCCTCTTTGTTGCTTGGAATCTGGTTGCACTCAGTGATAGTGGGCAAGAATATTTCCACATTGTCATTCAGGGAAGCAAATACAAGACCGCTGGCTCTCCTACCTAAGACTTCTGTAGTGCCTGCACAAGTGCTTAGGGTATAAGGTAGATCATCTCCTGTTATGTTCAACAGTTTAAAAAACGGTGTTCTTGCAAGAGATCTGTTGCTCTGCTCATCCAGAATAGTATACCGTCTTCTAGCCTTTTCAGCTTGACCTTTGGGGTATACACGAACCAAGCATAATTTTGCACAGGATTTGTCACAGAGTCCTTCTCCGCAGACTTATGTACAGTACATGTAGAGAACACTGAGGTGGAAGGTGCTGTGCGCTCCCCGCCTTGCTTTGCCTCCGGAAGATTTTTTGTGAGCGTAGTAGAGTTGTGCGGATATTGGTAAAGAGTTTGCACATGGTCATCACTGTCACACTCTATACATTTGATGATAGCTTTACAATCCTTTGCAAAGTGTTCTGTGGAGGCACATTTGTAGCAAACTCCAAATTTCTTTAAAAGTTCCCTACGTTCTTGTAAGGTTTTCTTTCTGAAGCCAATACATTTCTTAAGTGGATGTGGTTTGTTATGTATTGGACATTGGCGATTTGGGTTCTCAATTTTCTTGTTTTGATCAGTCTTTTTGAGAACTGTAGCAGGTGCAGATAGAACATTAGTCCTTTTCACTAAGACTGGACCTCTATAGTCTCTGTGTGTCATACGTGTATTCATAGTTCTTGGAGAAGGTGAACTGAGAGGGTTACAGTCACCATAGGAGAAACTTGGGTCGTTCCTAGTGTCTACAATTCTTTTGATGAACTTGCAGAAGTAGGAAAAAGGAGGAAAGGCAACTAGATGATTTTCCTTATACTTTGATCCAAGCGCTGCCCATTGTTCTTGAATGCCATATGGTAGCTGGAGAACAATAGGATTGATGCCACAAGCGGTGTTAAGGTAACTGAGACCAGGTAAATTGATGTCTGCCTTAGCAAGTTGAAGCTCTAATAGAACATCGCTGAGTTCTTGAAACTTTAGATTGTCTCTAGAAGAAATCTTTGGGAAGCTTTGCAACCTTTTGAATAAGGCATCTTCAATGGCCTCTGGGCTGCCAAAGGTACATTCAAGTCTGTCCCAAGCAGCGTTAAGGCCTGCAGCAGGGTTGCCAATATGAACTGCTTTGAGCCTCTTGATGTGTTCAGTAGACTGGGGACCTAGCCATCTGGTGAGCAGATCTAATTCCTTTGTGGCATTGCTGTCTAGGTCACTCATTGTGGCCTTAAAGGTGGATTTCAAGCCTGTGTAATTTTCAGGCTTGTCATCAAACTTGGTGAGGCCTGTCTTAGTGAGCTTTCTGCGGAGCATATATTTAGCAAACTGTGACATGTCTGTGTTCCCAGACTTTAGATGCATGACTGCAGGTGGAAGGGAATTAGTTGTGATGGCTGGTGCATTGACATTAAGTGACTTGGGAACATATGTTGGTGCGAAGGCATTTAATGCTGGAACTTGCTTAACCACTTAAGCCCCGGACCATTTGGCTGGCCAAAGACCAGAGGACTTTTTGCGATTCGGCACTGCGTCGCTTTAACTGACAATTGCACGGTCGTGCGACGTGGCTCCCAAACAAAATTGACGCCTTTTCTTCCCACAAATAGAGCTTTCTTTTGGTGGTATTTGATCACCCCTGCGGTTTTTATTTTTTGTGCTATAACCATAAAAATAACGACAATTTTGAAAGACCGCATTATTTTTTATTTTTTGCTATAATAAATATCCCTAAAAAATATATAAAAAAACATTTTTTTCCTCAGTTTAGGCCAATACGTATTCTTCTACATAAGCGCAATAAGCGTTTATTGATTGGTTTGCACAAAAGTTATAGCATTTGCAAAATAGGAGATAGTTTTATGGCATTTTTATTGATAATTTTTTTTTTTTTACTAGTAATGGCAGCGATCAGCGATTTTTATTGTGACTGCGACATTATGGTGGACACATCGGACAATTTTAACAAATTTTTGGGACCATTGGCATTAATACAGCGATCAATGCTAAAAAATTGCATTGATTACTGTAAAAATGTCACTGGCAGTGAAGGGGTTAACCACTCGGTGGCGCTGTAGGGACAAGTGTGTCCTAGGGAGTGATTCTAACTGTGGGGGGGATGGGCTGTGTGTGACACATCACTGATCACCACTCCCGATTACAGGGAGCTGTGATCAGTGACAGTGTCATTAGGCAGAACGAGGAGATGCTTGTTACATTAGCTTCACCCCGTTCTTCCTCTATGTGAGACGATCGCAGGTATCCCCGCGGACATCGAGTCCGCTGGACCCGCGATTACAGTCATGGAGCTCCCAGGGCGCGCCCACAAGCTGCCTCTTAAAGGGCAACGTACAGGTACGTTAATCTGCCTGTACGTGCCCTTCTGCCGCAGTATATCTGCGTGAGGTGGTCGGGAAGTGGTTAAAGTTCACTGACATGTTGGTTTGTAGCTGTGGATTAGTGTGCTTACTAGGAGGTACTTGGTTAGTGCCAAAGTAAGGTGGACAGTCTGTAATGTGCATTCCAGTGTCTGCTGCTTGCTGAGATGCTGCAGTCTGATGTACTGGAAGATATAATGGCAAATTGTCTTGAGATACAGTAAGTGCAGAGTAGAGACTTTGATTGAGTGCTTTGGCTGCTGTGACAGGGAGTTGACGTTCTGGAGAGGTATGTGAAGAATCTGAGGAATAAGATACAACTGAGTGTCTGCAACTGTTGTCTCTTTCGCTTTCACTAGTGGCTTGTTCTAAGACCCTTAACCTTGCCATGGCTGTGGCATGCTCACATTGTTTTCCCAAAACATCCATTTCTGGTTCCTGGCATGTGGCTTCAGCTTCCATTTCTGTTTTCTGGCGTGCAGCTTTAGCTTCTTTCTCTGCTTTCTGGCTTGCAGCTTCAGCTTCTTTCTCTGCTTTCAGGAGTGCGGCTTCAGCTTCCATTTCTGCTTTCTGTTGGGCGAAAGCTGCCTGAATTTTAGAAGCGTCAGCATCTGCACGGGCCTTTATGATTTGTTGACTGGGTGCAGAAGATCTTGAATGTAGGGATTTGGAAGATCTTGTGGAGCGTCTAGTAGATGCAGAGCGATAAGATCTGGATTCATGAAGCTGTGTTATTCTCACTTTTGCCTTTGTATTTGTTTGCACCACTAAATTGTCTCTTTCAAGATTGAGCTCTTCAAATCCCTTTACCTCTCTCAATGACCCTTGAGTGTTGTACCATTTTAAGAGATCTGTATATTTAACAAACAGTCTTTGATAACTCTCATAAGCAACATACAGTTGCTTGATAGCGCCCTCTAGTTGTAATGGTTCATGAGATTGTTGGCAGAGAGCAGACATGCATTTAACAGTATTAGACCATAAGTCATTGATATTAAACAGCAGTTCTTCTTTGTCGGCTTTAAGATTCTCTTGCAGTTTCCAGGTTGGTTTTGTTAAGCGTTTTTCCCTTTGGTTTGATTCAGGGTTTATCTGGAAGGAGCACTAAACCTGGCTGTGCATCCCCAGATTGCATATCGTCTATTTCCAGTGTCCATATAACATTTTACAGTGTATACAGAGCTAGCAAGGATCAGATCTTTTGATTGATCATTCTAAGGAAGTATTGACTGATCTTTCGACTGTTCTGCCTCTCCAATCTAAGCATTGAAAGTGGGATCTCTGTAACTTACAGTTAGTTGTGTTGAGATGTCGATAACCCCAATCTTATTTGGATAAACAGACAGTGACTTGATCCAGACAAGTCAACAGTTCATCTTGTGAAGTTTTAATCCATAAACTGTGAGGATCTTGCAACAATGAACATCGGATAGATCAAAAGATCATAATGTGATCCAGTCCATGAGACATGTGCTGAGATGCATTACTGGGAAATGACCAAAGGGTGGAGCTAACTATACAGGATAAGCTGAGATACAGGAAGGGGAGGAACCAGGGTCAGAATAATACATATAACATTTAAAGACATTAGGCATGTGAAATATGACAATGAAGAAAAAAAGAAGGAGTAGCCCACACCTGGCCATGAAACAGCTTTTGATTCAATTGTCCGATTACTTTTGGTCCCTTGAAAAAGGGGGGGTGGCTATTCTTAAGAGCTGTAATTCCTAAACCCTTCCTCAGATTTGGATGTACATACCCTCAAATTAAACCTGAGAGTGCACACTTTCAGTCCATATCCAATATATAACTATAGTTTGAATATGTTTTGGTAAATACCTGAAAAAATAGAATTGTGCCGGTATCCAAATACATATGGACCTAACTGTACGTATTGTGGTCTTGAAGTGGTTTTAAATCATCTTAGTAGTTTCATGTTTAAGCTTTGCCTCCCGCTCTATAAGCAATATCCAAGTCGTCTCTATCATTAACTACTGCTGCCTGCTCACTTGCCTCTATTACTGTGCAACTGCTACATTTACTTTAGGCTGGAGAACTGTCACTTTATATATTTCCCAAGTTCCTGGATTCATTGTCGGAGTACACTTTGCATAACAGTGTGAGCCTAACTGTTGGGGAATAGAGAACTGTGTCACTGAAATGTGACAGGCGGGCTATAGTGGTGAGATATGCTGATCAAAGCAACCCTGTCATCTCATGCTTAAGCTTTGCCTTCTGCTTTAGAAGCTCTACCCAGGTCGGCTCTATCACTGACTGCTGTAACCTACTCACATGCTTCTATCACACTGCAATCACTACATTTACTTCAGTCGGGAGGAATGTCATTCTTTATACTTGCCTTTCCAAGCTAACATACAAGCCGCTATTATCCTATTGTCTATTATCAAGTTTTGCTTGACCATGATCATTCCTATGCACTGCTGGTCATGTATGTGAGTTGCGCATGACAGTAGGTAATATTTTACCACAACTACCCATTTTTTAAGATTAGGTACCTGCCTTTTTTGATCTGGAGATATAATTACATAGTCGGTCTGTTACAATAGATTTTTGTAAACCCACGGGAAGTCTACTTTATGCAATCCGTTTTTGCTTTGTGTTGTGAAATACACTCACCAGCCACTTTATTAGGTACACCTGTTCAATTGTTAGGTAACACAAATTGCTAATCAGTCAATCACATGGCAGCAACTCATTGCATTTAGGCATCTAGACGTGGTGAAGATGACTTGCTGAAGTTCAAACCGAGCATCAGATTGGGCAAGAAAGGGGACGAAAATGCCTTGTTGATGTCAGAGGACAATGGGCAAACCGGTTTGAGATGATAGAAAGGCAACAGTAACTCAAATAACCACTCGTTACAACCAAGGTATGCAGAATACCATCTCTGAATGCACAACACATCCAACCTTGAAGTAGATGGGTAACAGCAGCAGAAGACCACACAAGGTGCCGCTCCTGTCAGCTAAGAACAGGAACCTGAGGTTACAATTCCCACAGGCTCACCAATATTGGACAATAGAAGATTGGAAAAGCGTTGCCTGGTCTGACTGATGAGTCTCGATTTCAGCTGCGACATTCAGATGGTGGGGTCAGAATTTGGCGTAAACAACATGAAAGCATGGATCCATCCTGCCTCGTATCAACAGTTCAGACTGGTGGTGGTGGTGTAATGGTGGGGGGGATATTTTCTCAGTGCACTTTGGGCCCCTTAGTACCAATTGAGCATCGCTTAAACGCCACGGCCTACCTGAGTCTTGTTGCTGACCATGTCCATCCCTTTACAGTGTACCCATCTTCTGTTGGATACTTCCAGCAGGATAACGCACCATGTCACAAAGCTCAAATCATCTCACCACTGGTTTCTTGAACATGACATTGGCCTCCATAGTCAACAGATATCAATCCAGTAGAGCACCTTTGGGATGTGGCGGAACAGGAGATCAGGATCATGGATGTGCAGCCGACAAATCTGCAGCAACTGCGTGATGCTTTCATGTCAATATGGACCAAAATCTCTGAGGAATGTTTCCAACACCTTGTTGAATCTATGCCACAAAGAATTAAGGCAATTCTGAAGGCAAAAAAGGGTCCAACCCAGTACTAATCTGTATATTATTATTATTATACAAGATTATACAGTACTAGCAAGGTGTACCTAATAAAGTGGCCAGTAAGTGTATATCTACATGGACTTGTGGCCTTATATAGTTACATATCTTTTTTTGTGGATAGGTCTACTGTTATTTTCATGCATGCAATTATTTTGAGTATGCCACAAGTTCATATGGGGAAATACTTTTGCATTACTTCTCGGGGCTATTACCAGTGGAGCCTTTGGTGACCTGATCATTACCCCATACGGAGCATGCAAATCTTTTTTTGCCCATGTGTGATATCCCTTTAGGTATAATAAATGAGACAACATTGTCCTATTTTAACAAGGTGAAGGGATATTGTCCTTTTTTTTTTATTTGTAATTTTTGTGAATAAATAAAGTTTATACTGTTTTGATAAACAGGCATCCATTTAGCAGCTTCTGTATGATTGGGCCATAGTTTACTAGAGTTATTTATTGTGGTTATAGCTTTGGCTGCAGTGACCACACCCATATGGGTGAGTTGGCAGACACTTAATGATTACCTAGTTGTTTTTCATACGTTTTCTAGGATTGACTTGGCTTATGCTACTCCTCCTATACTCTCTACTACCACTTCTATTGGCATATTGGATCATGTCCCTCTCTTGCTGGAGCTCAAACTTCTACCTGACCCCAGGGATAGGCTTTGGAGGCTCTCTAGATTTTGGACCTCAGACACAAGAATTGACCCTGCCCATGTCCAGACCTCTCTACAGCACTACTGGCCCACTAATGTTGGTACTGCAGACCCAATTGTGGTATGGGTTGCTTCAAAAGCATTTATAAGAGGTCAGTATGCCACTCGTATTAGATCACCCAGACAGCAATCTAAAGAAAAGCCCATGTTTACAATAACCTTCTCCACCAATACACACAGTAACACTTTTTTTCTACTCTGAGAAGTGAACCTTAATTGTTGTCTGGTGGTCCCTCATCTGGAAGAAAGGAAAGTTATTTTGGTAATGTTCAGCACAGCTGGGTCAGTCATTTCCCTAGACATTTCCCCAGATATTTCTATCAGCTCCTGCAGCTCACATTCCAGCTTATGGATCTCACACCAAGATAAAAAGTATAAGCGTCAGGCAAAGGCTGTGAATAAAACGTGGCTATTAGCGACACTGAGGTCTAAAAAGCTGAGTATTAGATCTCCGTTGATACACAATCAGGTTTCCAGTCAGTGGGGCGCAGATGAGATGTAGCGGGTGGCCAAGGCATTATCTTCACAATGCAGGAGGCTTTGTCTGCTGGTGGACACAAATAGATCACGCTATAATGTCATAGATGCCAGCACTTACCATTATCCCAGGCTGGGGAACTGCAGTGTTACATTTAACCTTCATTTAACCTTCTGAGTTACATGTCACCAAGAATAACAGCTGAAGTAAACAATATAGAATAGACATTTAAGGCTGAACTCCAGGAAAGTGGATAAATACTTCCAAAGAATTTGAATTTCTGTCCATCAGGTCTTGAGGTGTTCACAGCTAGGTTAGTGAACTCAGTTTTCCCTAGCAGAGTTAAATATTACTGTATTATTGACTTATTATGCTTTGTTCTGCACTGCAGCTCTGTATGGAGGCAATCATCTTGGCAGAGGCAGTGCTTTGCTTCCTAATGTCAAAGTTGCCCCTCAACCTCTCGTAATCTGATGACTGATGGTCAAGAATATATATAAAGTTTAGGAAGCAACAAGAGAGGTGCAGAAAGCACAGATCCATAGAATTAATTAGACAGAAGCAGGGGGATCTTTGCACTGCAGGTCGTCAGGTGCAGCTTCCTCTCCAGCAAGGAGAAAAGTAAGCAAGCAGCACAGTAGTGACGTCACCAAATCTCACTTCAAATCTGGCAAGACTAGCAGTCAGAGGCAGCAGTACCCTTGATGATCCCACAATGCAGATATACAGTTTTAATGCCACAATACAAGAGTGTTCGGGCGCAGGAGGTGTACTACTATTCTTCAGAACAAATTCAAGTAAAAAAGTAGGTCTTGCAGCAGTGGCGGCCGCTCCATTAGTGGCGCAGGGGTGCCGTCCCCCTAATCCATGCGCCCAGCCCCTAATCTAAATGCAGGGCACCAGATGCATGGACTCCAATGGGTTTGTTTTTTTTTACGAAAGCACGTGATTAGAGCCATTTGTGGCAATCTGTTATCTGGGATTTGTAGTTGTTGACTTTTATTGTGTTCTTTTTTTTTAACTGAAGCTCCTGTTTAAGGCTTGAAGTTTATTTAAACGCCTCCTCCCCTATATATGTTTAACTTTTGTTCCCCTGCTGCTCTGTTCACTATGGAAGAGCCCTGGGCCATCATAAATATTTTTTTTTTACAGAATTCTGAGTTTGAAACTCAGAGTTCTGACTTTGAAACTCAAAATTCTGTAAAATTTTTTTTTTTTTTTTAAACTCACAATTCTGACTATGAATCTTAGAATTCTGATTTCGAAACTCCGAATTCTGACCTAATCTCAGAATTCTGACTTTCAAATTTAGAATTCTAACTTTCAAACTCAGAATTCTGTAAAAAAAACACTTTTTAAAAAAAAACTCAGAATTCTGTAAAAAAAAAGAAAAGTTAAAATTTTTTTTTCAAACTCAGAATTCTGTAAAAATATATATTTTTTTTATGATGGCCCCAGGGCTCTTCCATAGTTCACCAATCTAGAGCGAAGAGATGGGGGAGCATGTGACTATGCCCTCCCGTTAGGCAGTGTTTGGTGCCTGAGTGGCTAAAAGCCAGGCTCCATTGCTGTTGTGTTGGAGCATAGAAAGAGCCCTAAGCCCTGCGTAAGCTCTGAGCAGATCAACTTGGACCTTTTATAGAGGGTTTTTTTTCTTATCTCCCATGGTGAACTGATCAACAGAGGGGTGAAGGGAAGGTTTTGTATTGGTGAAGAGGGTGGTTTCTTTTTAAGTGAAATCTCTGCTTTTCCTCGCATAACCAAAGCTCTTGCTCACTTTTAGGGTACAATTGACAGTTTAAGGGATTGGAGGGTACAAAAAGCCATTTGTGGAAAGTAATCCTAGGAAAGACGGGAAGAATATACAATACAAAATATATTGTATATACTCTATACATGGCCTAAAGCAGAGGTGCTCAACCTGTGACCCTCGGATCCTTCTGATGTGGCCCTCGACCTCAAACCAGGGAAGTGCATGCCCGGGGTCAGCAACCCATTGATTGCGATTTGGGCTTGCCGGCCCACCATCCCAGAGCATCAGAGCGACAGCAGAGAAAGCAGGTGGCTGAAGAGAGAGCAGGAACCGCATAAGCCGATGCTTCCATTGTAGCACCAGCTCCTGCATGTTTGGTTTGCTTTCTGAAAGCACACCAAAACCCCTGAATGCAAGAGTTTTGGTGAACTTCTCCTCCTCTTCCTCCCGACTTCTCCTCCTCTCCCTCCCACTGACATTTAGAGGCTGCAGGAGGTAAATGTTCATTATGCTATTCAAAATAAAAAAATCTAAATTCTGATCGTCCCCCCACCCCTCCCGTCGCCCTCCGGTGCTTCTCCCAGCTCGCCTGTACAATTGGTGAGCTGGAGAAGGAATTGGTCTATGCCAGAAGTTTATCACGGAGATTCCAGCGGGCCAGATGGCCCCCCGGGGTCTCTATGATCATGCGGAGGTCGGACGTGATGTTATGACGTCACGCCCGGCCTCTGCATTCGAAAAAATACTGCTGCCTTGACTGGGAAGCTAGGACTTATTGACCCCAGATCTCGCTGTAAAGAGGACCTGTCACACACTATTCCTATTACAAGGGATGTTTACATTTCTTGTAATAGGAATAAAAGTGATCAAAGAAAAAAAGGAAAAAGAAAGTGTCAAAATAGAAAGATAAAAGTAAAATAAACAACAAAAAAACATACAAAAATTGTAAAGCATCCCCATCCCCGCACGGATGCATGTTGTTTACACCAAATTCTGGCCCTACTATATGAATGTTGCAGCTGAAATTGAGACTCATCAGACCAGGCTACGTTTTTCCAATCGTCTTTTGTCCAATTTTGGTGAGCCTGTGAGAATTGTAGCCTCAGTTTCCTGTTCTTAACTGACAGGAGTGGCACCCGGTGTGGTCTTCTGCTGCTGTAACCCATCTGCTTCAAGGCTCGATGTGTTGTGCATTCAGAGATGGTATTCTGCATACCTTGGTTGTAACTAATGGTTATTTGAGTTACTGTTGCCTTTGTATCACCTCAAACCTGCCTTTGTATCATCTCAAGTCTGCCCATTCTCCTCTGACCTCAAAAAGGCATTTTCATCCACACAACTTTCGCTCACTGGATATTTTCTCTTTTTCTGACCATTCTCTGTAAACCCAAGAGATGGTTGTGAATGAAAATCTCAGTAGATCAGCAGTTTTTGGGATGGTCAGACCAGCCAGTCTGGCACCAACAACCATGCCACGTTCAAAGTCACTTAAATCCCTTTTCTTCCCCATTCTGATGCTCGGTTTGAATTTCAGCAAGTCATCTTCTCCACGCCTAGATGCTTAAATACATTGAGTTGCTGCCATGTTATTGGCTGATTTAGCAATTTGTGTTACCAAGCAATTGAACAGGTGTACCTAAAAAAGTGTCTTGTGAGTGTAATGAGAGAACAGTACTAGTGTGATGACTCTTGGCATCATCTGGGACCTCTCTGCACAGGAGGAGAGGTGAAGGGGACCCTGAGGCAATGTGTGCCTGCCCTGAATAGATTTGAAAAGATGAGTATGAATAAAAAGGAAGAAATACTTGCTTAAATTTTCATCAGTTGAAATGCTGTACACAGAAACATGAGAATGTCAAGATCATTCAGCATCAGAGTAGATATTTTTATATTCCAGCCGTCTCTCCTCTTTACTCAGCCCCCATCCCCTAAAGGATGCCCCCAGGTAGTTATTTTTCCTTTATAATTATACTTACCTTTCTTTCCTGATGTCCTCAGGCCGGTCACACGTTGCCTCAGGGTCCCCTTTGCCTCTTCTGTGCTGGCTGAGATTTGCTCAATGCCCATCTCCATGAATTACTGCAAACTACCCTTACAGTGGCCACCACTACAAGGGTTAAATGCTTGTTAACTCTAGGTGATGAGGAGTAGGATGTAGCTCCTTGCTTCAGCAGACTTTGGCTTATGGATGGTCCCTATAATGTGAGCAGCCCTGCATGGTATATGATGACCTCATCATGTAGAAGAGGCTTTTGCGGGACCGGATGCACAAATATAGGGAGCCTGCCAGAGTGAAGAGTAAGGTGTTACACCTTATTCCTCATCCCCTGGACCGAGTGGGCATTTAAATCTTGTAGTGCGGGGGGGGGGGGGTGCTCACTGCTAAGGGTAGTTTTTTTTCTGAGGTTGGACTTTAATGCAGAGAGTCAGAGAGTCATCATGTCTATGCCATTTCTACATCACATATGTCAAACACAAGGCCCCCGGGCCGAGTCCAGCCCGCCAGGCCTTGTCATGTGGCTCTTGCACCCTGTTTTGCATGTGGCGAAACTTAATTCTGCTACCTCTCACCCTTCACTCCCGCTCCCTGCTGTCACTTGTAAACACATTAGCCTTCCCTGTTTACAAGGGATATCTTTGCTCAGCAGCTCCTAGATCCAACAGATCCCTGCACACAGGGCACGGAGGGGGCAGATCTCAAAGGAGAGAGAGAGAGGGAACGATCTCCCTGCAAGGCACGCCACCTTCACAGGGAGATACTAGGGCCTGGAAGGAGAGAGGGATATGAGGAAGCTTTGGGAGGGAGTTATGGTTGCACACTCTGCACTCTGTACGTACCGCACGCCTAAACCCTTTATTCTCTACATAGCACACCCCTGAACTCTGCAGTCTGTATGAAGAGCACCCCTAACTCTGCGTTCTGTGTACAGCACACCCCTGAACTCTGCACTCTGTACAAAGTGCCTCCTTAAACCCTGCATTCTGTGCATAGCGCACCCTTAAACTCTGAACTCTGTACCTTGCACATCCTTGAACTCTGCACTCTGTACACAGCGCACCCCTGAACTCTATATACAGCGCACCCCTAAGCTCTGCATTTAGCGCACCCCTAAACTCTGCATTCTGTGCATAGCGCACCCTTGAACTCTGCACACAGCACACCTCTGCACTCTGTACACAGCACACCCCTGAGCTCTACACTCTGTACACAGCACACCCCTAAGCTCTGCACTCTGTATACAGCGCACCCTTAAACTCTGCACTCTGTACATAGCACATCCCTTAAACCCTGCACTCTGTACATAGCGCACCCCAGAACTCTGCACCCTGTACGTAGCAAATCTATGAACTCTGCACTTTGTACATAACACACCCCAGAACTCTGCACTCTGTACATAGCCCACTCCAGAACTCTGCGCTCTATACCTAGCCCACCCCAGAACTCTGCACTCTGTACATAGCACATCCCTGAACTCTGCACCCTGTACACAGTGCACGCCTGAACTCTGCACGCTGTACATAGCACAACCTCTAAACTCTGCACCCTGTACGTAGCAAATCCCTGAACTCTGCCCTCTTTACAAAGCACACCCCAGAACTCTGCATTCTGTGCATAGCGTACTCCTGAACTTTTCATGTAATACGCTCCTGAACACTGCGCTCAGTACATATGTAAGTATCCTAACCCTGAACTCTGCACTCTGTACATAGCGCACCCCACAACTCTGTACGAAGCGTAAACCTGAACTCTGCACTCTGTACATAGTGTAACGCTGAACTCTGTGCATAGCGCACCCCACAACTCTGCACTCTGTATGTATTCTAACTCTGAACTCTACACTCTGTACATAGCGCACCCCAGAACTCTGCACTCTGTACAGAGCGTAATCCTGAACTCTTCACTCTGTACATAGTATAACCCTGAACTCTGCACTCTGTACATAGTGTAACCCTGAAATCTGCACTCTGTATGTAATGCGCTCCTGAACCCTGCACTCTATATGTAGCGCACCCCAGATGCAACCAGCCCTTTGAGGGCAACCATGCTGCTTATGCAGCCCGCATTGAAATTGAGTTGCTGAAACACATGTGAGGAGACTGCTACACTGCACTTGAATTTAATTGCACATTTTAATACAGTATTGTTTTCTAATTACACCAGAGTCACACTTCAATAAATACATATAGCATAATTTTATCTCCTTGCATCATACAAAGCACACCCCAGAACTCTGCACTCTGTACATAGCGTACTCCTGAACTTTTCATGTAATGCGCTCCTAAACACTGCGCTCAGTACATATGTACGTATCCTAACCCTGAACTCTGCACTCTGTACATAGCGCACCCCAAAACTCTGCACTCTGTACGGAGCGTAATCCTGAACTCTGTACATAGCGCACCCCAGAACTCTGCACTCTGTACGTATCCTAACTCTGAACTCTACACTCTGTACATAGCGCACCCTAGAACTCTGTACAGAGCGTAATCTGAACTCTGCACTCTGTACATAGTGTAACCCTGAACTCTGCACTCTGTACTTAATGCGCTCCTGAACCCTGCACTCTATATGTAGCGCACCCCAGATGCAACCAGCCCTTTGAGGGCAACTATGCTGCTTATGCAGCCCGCATTGAAATTGACTTGCTGAAACACATGTGAGGAGACTGCTACACTGCACTTGAATTTAATTGCACATTTTAATACAGTATTGTTTTTAATTACACCAGAGTCACACTTCAATAAATACATATAGCATAATTTTATCTCCTTGCATCATACAAAGCACACCCCAGAACTCTGCACTCTGTACATAGCGTACTCCTGAACTTTTCATGTAATGCGCTCCTAAACACTGCGCTCAGTACATATGTACGTATCCTAACCCTGAACTCTGCACTCTGTACATAGCGCACCCCAAAACTCTGCACTCTGTACAGAGCGTAATCCTGAACTCTGCACTCTGTACATAGCGCACCCCAGAACTCTGCACTCTGTACGTATCCTAACTCTGAACTCTACACTGTGTACATAGCGCACCCTAGAACTCTGTACAGAGCGTAATCCTGAACTCTGCACTCTGTACATAGTGTAACCCTGAACTCTGCACTCTGTACGTAATGCGCTCCTGAACCCTGCACTCTATATGTAGCGCACCCCAGATACAACCAGCCCTTTGAGGGCAACAATGCTGCTTATGCAGCCCGCATTGAAATTGAGTTGCTGAAACACATGTGAGGAGACTGCTACACTGCACTTGAATTTAATTGCACATTTTAATACAGTATTGTTTTTAATTACACTAGAGTCACACTTCAATAAATACATATAGCATAATTTTATCTCCTTGCATCATACAGTGTAATGGTAGTTGATTTGATTATTTTATTTTTTTGATTATTTTAGAATGACGCCCAATTCATTTTTACTGCTAACAGTAGAAACGTTGCCTTCGTGTACCGCCTTCCCTGCGATCTCCGAGGAATCGGTTCGCTTTCATCAATCTGTAAAATAGGTCAAATTGCAGCTTTTTCAATTAACTGCAAAATATTTTCAACAAAAGGTGGGTCGTTTCCTCCCGAGCGCTCCGTGAAAATTTCATATTCATTTTCCGCAATGACACCCGGGAGACCGGGATAGGCGACGTTTTCTGTGAGACGCGGTCATTTCTCAAAGTTGTATTTCTCCGTCAACCGGGGCAGACAAGCTATTAACAAGGAAAGCTTTGTCAGCAGAACATTATGCACATAAATCGGCTTCGCCATTTACAGAATGCAACTTTTGTATATTACGGTGTCTGAAAAGCATTTTATATGTGCAGAGCAGCAAATATTCCCAATGTGTATTATTCAAAGTGAAGCTGTGGCAAGACAAGGAGCCAATCAGGTGTGCTGCATGCAAATGTGTTGACCAGGAATATGCTGATAGGAAGAGAGATCAGAATGAGGAGGGGGTTGACCTAATCAGTCTGCTGCTGTTCATTCACTGTCCAATAAAAAGGCTTAGGGGTGGAGAGTGGAGACTATTGTAACTGTAATTGGTGTCACCCCCCCCCTGGCTGTGTATTATGTGATAGGACTAAGAACTCTTTCTCTGCCTTAAGGTGGGTACCTAACTGGGTAGTCACTAGCACCAGGGGGTAAATGAAGTGACTGGGGATCGAACATAAGGGGCGTTAATTAAAGCCCAACTCTAGCCACAGCTGTTCCTATAGTTATGGTCAGGGCCGGGACAAGGGGTGGGCAGGAGGGGGCGGCTGTCCTGGGTACAATGGTGAGGTGGAGGGGGGGCGTCACCAGAAGGAGATTGTGGGTGAGGGGATTTGTGTTGGAAGGGGGAATTTGGGGGGCAGCAGGAGGTAAGTATTGTTGGAGGAGGGGAAATTGGGGGTGCTAAGAGTGGGGATTTAGGGGGGGTTGTGTAAGGAGGGGGGATAGAGGGAGGAAGATTTGTGCTAGGAGGGGGGATTTAGGAGGTGGGGGGAGATGTGTACTAGGAGGGGTGAATGTTTTCATTTTTGGGGGGGGGGCATTTGAGCCGGGTTTGGGGGGCAAAGATTTGTGCTGAGAGGGGGTATTTCAGTAGGGGGACGGATTTGTACTGGGAGGAGGGGGGATTTATGCTTGGGGGGGTAAGCATGCAGATTAGTACTCAGTGATTTTTCCCGACACATAATGCTCATACATCTTGGGAGGGCGCAGTGTACCATGTGTGCCCTGGGCTCTAGATAACCTTGTGCCGGTGCTGGTTACAGATAACCTAAAACTAACCAAACACTTATAGATTTTTTTTTTTTTTTTTGTTCAGCTGGCAAACGGAATGAAAGTCGTCTAACAGATTCCTTAATGCACACTAAACAGCTTGGATGGATAAATCTCTCCTGCCAGCTGTTGTATTCAGGCAGACGGCTCTGGCGGGTGTCAGAATACCCGAACAGTGCCTCCATCTGATTGGATGCAGGCACGGTTTGGAAGATGATTTTTCTACCCAAATCCTTGGGTAAAATCCAATTGCTCAAACTACTTTTGTCAAGCGGGGTGATGCCACCCACAGCTCAAATTTTGGCAGATTTTGCATGAATTGGCCAAAGTTTGAACCTTGTATGGCAGCCTTAAGGAAGGGTTGGAATTTATGGTTAAAAATTGCTTTGTGTCTCCACTGTGGATATTTGCCCTCTTCTCCTGTTATGGGGACTAAACAGCACTGATGTAATGATATTTGAGCACCATTTAGTTCTGCCATGCTCTGGGACTAGGCTACCCGATGATGCCACCCCAGGATAAGGGCACTCCATAAATGCCTGGGCTCAGAGGAGGTGAGTTCCATGATGGCTGGTCTGATTTGATGGTGGAAAGGAAAAACTGTGGGGGACAGCTCTGAATTGAAGGCAAGTATTGCAGCAAAAACTGTTTGCAAAATCTGAGTTTTACTTCAAAACTGTAAATAATGTATATATATATATATATATATATATATATATATATATATATGTGTGTGTGTGTGTTTTTAGGAATTCTTGAAGTAGAACTGTATATGGAATGATCCAAAAAGATTAATTTGTGTTAGTGCCCCAATCTTTAGAAAATTGGGTCTGGGAAACCTACAAACCTATCTCCTGGTTGGTCCAGGTCTGCGGGCGATCTGTTCATGTGTAGTGGCCCTCCATGTGTGTTTGTGTCTGTTTGGCTCAACCTACAGAATTAGGCAGCAATTAATTGACCGGATAACACAGTACAATTTCCCCCAAAAAATAAAACTCCACACCTTGTATCAAAAATACCAGTGGCTGCCACTTGGAGGAGATGGAGAGTAACTTTAAGTAATTTAAAGTAACTTAAAGGAAAACTTTGCCAAGTCTTTTAAAGCACTAATTGGTGCCAGTCACCCAACAGGAAGTATTGCAGTGTCCAATTACAATGATTCCTGTGGGTAACTGACCTATTTATAAATGAGAGTATATCTTTTGATTTTCTGCACTCTCATCCATTACACTATTAGTGAAATCAGATAACTTTAAGTTACTACTTCAGTCTAAAACTTTTCGCTTTTAAAGTCCACACTAATGTGCCTTACATTAGAAAAAAAATTAGAAAAAATCAGAAAAAAAATATTTTACCTGCTTCTTTTTTTAAGTGCAGCTTTACGTAATCTGCTAAATAAAAAAGAATGACATAAGCCCAATCAGTGAGTGAAATGCATCAGTGGGCATGGGTTACAGTGGGTCCTGTTACAGAGTTACATAGTTAGTCAGGTTGAAAAAAGGCACAAGTCTATCTAGTTTAACCAATAATAAAAAAAATCCTTCACCCACAATTGATCCAGAGGAAGGCGAAAAACCCCAGCAAAGCATGATCCAATTTTCTACAAAAGGGGAAAAAATTCTTTCCTGATCCCCCGAGAGACCATCGGATTTTCCCTGGATCAACACTACCTATAAATGTTAGTACCCAATTATATTATTCATGTACATTTAGGAAAGTATCCAGGCTTTTTTTAAAGCAATCTACTGATCTGGCCAGAACCACCTCTGGAGGGAGTCTATTCCACATTTTCACAGCTCTTACTGTGAAGAAACCTTTCCGTATTTGGAGATTAAATCTTTTTTCCTCCAGACGTAAAGAGTTCCCCCTTGTCCTCTGTGATGACCTAAAAGTGAATAACTTAACACCAAGTTTACTATATAGACCACTTATGTATTTGTATATGTTGATCATATCCCCCCTTAATCTCCTCTTCTCAAGAGAGAATAAATTCAGTTCCTCTAATCTTTCCTCATAGCTGAGCTCCTCCATGTCTCTTATCAGTTTGGTTGCCCTTCTCTTCACTTTCCCCAGTTCCCCGATATCCTTTTTGAGAACTGGTGCCCAAAACTGAACTGCATATTCCAGATGAGGTCTTGCTAATGATTTGTACAGCGGGGCAAAATGATATCTCTATCTCTCTGTAATCCATACCTCTCTTAAAGCAGAGTTCCACCCAAAAATGGAATTTCTGCTTTAAGGGAAGGTGACCCCCGACATGCCACATTTGGCATATAATTTTTTTTTGGGGGGGGGGGGGAACCATCTTTTTATAGGGTTCCAGCTCCCAATTCCGCCTGGGACACTGCAGCACCAGAAGTAAGTTCACCTCTCCCCCTCTCTCTCGGCAATCATCTGGGACACATCACAGGTCCCAGATGATTGCTTGGCCAGTCACAACGCGCGGCTCCCCATCCTCTCTGCCGTGCCAGCCTTGTCACTGTGGGCACCACAGCCGAGCGCCCACAGTGACAATGCCGGCACCGCAGAGAGGAGGGGGAGATGGGCGGGGCTTCGTTCCCCCGCATCGCTGGACCCTGGACAGGTGAGTGTGTACGATTATTAAAAGTCAGCAGCTCCAGTATTTGTAGCTGCTGACTTCAAATTTTTATTTTTTTTAGTCGGAACTCACTTTGGAAACTGCAGCTTGGCATTGCATGCTATTATTAAGCTTATGATCTACCAAAATCCCCAGATCCTTCTCCACTATGGACCCCCCCAGTTGTACTCCCCCTAGTATGTATGATGCATGCATATTCTGTGTTGGAAGCCATCTACAGAGTGCAGCTTTGTTTTTCTGCCCTATTTTTGTAAAGTAAAGGAATCAGAAATCTCTAGAAGGTTTATGGGTATCTGTAGGACATGAGTTTGGCTTGTGGGTTACAGTAAGCATTTTTAGGGGTTTGTTCAGGTTTTCGGTTACATCAAAGTTAACAGATTTAGTAGTTTGATTAACATTTATGATTAAAATATATTTAAAGCCAAAACTAAGCTCTCTAATTTCATGTTTTGTGAATAGTTTGATATTTTGCTCCTCCACCCTCTCAATTTTTCATTATTCCCAGTGAGGTACCTTTAGCTGCCCACAGCCACCTGGAACATTTGAGCAGGTCAAAAAGTGCTGAATTCTCGCTACTTTGGCTTTTACCGTTCTGCAGCCTCCTGGAATCTGCCAAAACTACAATGGATGGTGAAAGGTCCGTTTTAAGAGCTGTACTACAATGAAAAATTAGGTTTAGGGATTAGTTTGAGGGATTAGATTCAAGGTGAATTGTGAGCTACTTTGGTTGTGAAAAGTCAACATATTTTGATTAAGGTCACAATAACTAAGAAAGTTTAAAACAAACTTTGTAAGAGATTTTACCAATAATTCACCCACCATCATACAGTCTCATCCTTAGTTTTCAGTGGAAGAAAGTTGAAGAATGATTTTTACTCCTGGTGGAGCATTTTTTTTTCCATTTTACTTTAACAACTCAACTTTCAAGCTGACACCATTACCTTAAAGCTGAAGTAAACCCATCCATAGAACAGTTTCATTTCCGGCACGTGCCGGAAATGTAACACTACCATTGGTTGTGCTCTCAACCAAACTGTCAAGCTATCCAATGGCTGGTGTCTAAACTGATTACATGTGCAGCATTATGGCAGTTGTAGATTAAACAGAGGCAAAGATGGCAGCTTCCTTGGCTGAAAACGATAGAGGGGTTTACTTACACTTTAAGGCAAGTGTCTTCGAACTCCAAGCAAAGACCAGTTTACTGTCCTTCAGACTTTGGGGGGCCAGGCTATGGTCAGTGTGAGTAGAAAATGCACTGGGAGTAAACAATACCCCATCATCGGTATCAAGGTAAGGAATAGTGCCCCATCATTGGCATCAGTGGGAGGAATAGTGCCCTGTTGTTGGTGTCAGTGTGAGGAATAGTGACCTATTGTTGGTGTCAGTGGAAGGAATGGTGTCCCATTGTTGGCATCAGAGGGAGGAATAGTGCCCCATTGTTGGTCTCAGTGGGGGAAATAGTGTCCCATTGCTGGTGTCAGTGGGAGAAATGATGCGCCATTGTTGGTGTCAGTGGGAGGAATGGTGCCCCATTGTTGGTGTCAGTGAGGGAAATAGTGCCTTGTATCAGTGGCAGGAATAAAGCTTCAAGGGCTGGATAAAGGCAAATGGCCATTTCAGGTCCCCAGGCCGCAGTTTGGAGACCACTGCCTTAAGGTAACAAATAGTAAAGTGCAGCCTCAATGCATGTTAGCACACAAACTCTACAAATCTTAGCATTGATAAAAAAAATTAAAAAAAAGAGCCAGAGCAATTTATTTATTTTTTATCTGTAGGGGCCCATTTATAATGAATGGATTGCAATAACCCAGCAGTACTCCATAAAGTATGACATGCATACACAATGCATCTTAGTGCAAATAGGCCCACAAACATTTGAAGTTTGGATAAAAATTTGCATGTTGCTTAACATAAAGCAGTTCATTCACCAGGATTCATAGGTAGGATTCTTAGTAGTGAATATTTATTATAAGGCAAAATGCCCTTCACTTGTTCTTCCATAGATGTTTACAATAAAATACCCAGAACTTGCCAATGTAGAAACGTCTCTCCTTTCAGCCACCACTTGTCCTTGCAACAAAGAGCTGGAGGTCAAAACATTGTTCCACGATCTAGATAAAAATGTTTATGGTCTGGAGGAAATATTGTCACCTACTTTTATAAAATGATGTCAGGACAAGGACATTACAATGTCCTGAAAACGTCTCCTGCAGCAATTATTTCAATTTGGGCAACTGGAGGGATAATTATACACTGACAGGGGTTGTTGCAGGGGCTTATAATTGATTTACATAATAATATTATATTTTAACACCTAACTCCTGACAATTTTATTTTTGTATTAGATAGAGTAAGGGAAACGCCATCGTTGTGACATCAGATAAAGAAATGAGAGGAATGGGTGTCAATAGGACAGGAAACCATGGATAGTAATAAAGACCCCATGAACATTCAACCTTTCCTTAGGGGAAGACTGGGTTGCGGGGGCAGGGGAGCATTTGGCCATAGGGCCAGGTATAAGAGCTGTTGACACGTTTCACGTGGAAAGAACCGTGCTTGTTCTTTTTGAACAAGCACAGTTCTTTTCATGTGAAACTTGTCAACTGATCATTATTGCAATTTTGTCTTGCTCATGACAATAAAAAAATTTCTACAGCATCTTTTGGATCCAAGTGTGCGATCAATCTTTTCTTCTCTTTTTGATATTGCCCACAGTGATGAGCCAGGATTAGTACCTTGGACCGGGTCTGTCCATTTTTTGCCTGAAGCGGTGTGTGCACCCATGTTCTGTTTCCAGTTATAGGAGCTGGTGCCACTGAGTGGCGATATTATGTTCAGCCCTAAATCAATGCTGGACTTGTAGTCAGTAAAACATGGTGGGCATTAGATAGCTACCTGCTCCCCGCTTGTAACTCATAGCTTTTCAAAAAGGGAAGACTTTCTGCACCAACTTCCTTTGCAGTTCTAAGATGTCATGTGACTGAATGCTGAAAACCAGAGGCTGATACTGGAAGATGTGAGAAAGTGTGTCCAGATAAACCATGGCCTTCAGAAACGCCCCACCTCCATCATGCCCACCAATCAATGGGCACACTTTGCAGGGTACACTTTCTCAAGACCACTGAAATCTGTTCCTAGTGTGATAACAACTTGGTTTTGCAACCCCCCTTCCCTTCCCCCAGGCAAAAATGTTTCAGTCCTCCCCTTTTTGTTGTTGATTTATTCTCTGTTAGAGATATTTCCATTACTGCCTGTCTATGTGAGACCTTATCACCAGGTGAAAATTCCACAATGGGGAAAAAGGCAGCAGTAAAATCTTGGCAACCTGTTGAAAGCTAAGCAAATAGATTTCCCCCCTGAGCTTTAAATACACAGTAAATGGCATTGTAGAAAAAAAATATATACAATACTTATATAATATATTACAGTGGAACCTTGGATTTAGGAGCATAATTCGTTCCAGAAGAATGCTGGTAATCCAAAGCACTCGTATATCAAAGTGAGTTTCCCCCATAGGAAATAATGTTAACTCAGATTATCCGTTCCAGTGGCACTGCTAGTGTATGCAGTACCGCATGTAACCAGAGGTAGGGGGCACTGGAGACATTCGGAAACACTGGGAGCGGCTCCGAATGGCTCAGAGTGTCACCAGCGCCCCCGCACCTCTGGCCAAATGCCGTACTGCATACCCCAGAGGCTTGAATCCTGCTCGTTTTGCGAGACAACGCTCGCAAACCAAGTCAGGATTTTTAAAAAATAATAGCTTGTGTTGCGAAACGCTCGTAAACCGCGTTACTCGCAATCCAAGGTATTACCATATCTCAAAGAAAAGTTTGCATAGCTTTTCGGCTTACAATAGGAGAGGTAACGCATTTTAAAGTAAAACTATGGCCTCCCGTTGAAAAAAATAATGATGCATCATTTATTTAAAAGTGCATCTGCACTCACAGTTTTCCCTTAGTCCCTCTGCACAGTCCCACAGATACCTGTTGCTCTTACCAGTGAAGATCATTTCATGCATCTTCCTGTGATGGAGTGGCAATAATGCTGCACTGCTCCTGAATTCAGAGCAGAGTTGTCACCCTCAAGTAGGCTTTTCCTGCTTGCACTACAGTGGGAGAAGATGTTGCAGGGAGCATGGCTATCGGTAATGTCACTGTTCAATCTCAAGCCTGTAGCTTGTCAATCAGGACCTGGCCGCACCTAGTCCAGCCCACTGCTTTCTGAATTGTCAGTACTGCTTCTGTTACTGAAACCCTCCCACTATGAGCTGCAGTGTCCGGGAGGGGGAGCGTGTGAGACACAAATGTAGGAAGATTAGGTTCAGTCAGGGAAGGTAATGGATGTTTTGTGTTTACATTATGAGGCTTGTCTATCACATAATACCTAAATTTGCCACTTGCTTATACTGTCATACAGAAGCCTCTAATTGTAGGATTCACTTATCCTCTACCTAAAACTTTCTATGGATTAGAGATAAAGACAGGGGAGGTTAGAACCTCTGTTAGATATATATATATATATATATATATATATATATATATATATATATATATATATACACATATATCTTAGTAAAAAACGCTGATGACCAGTATCGTTGGTCCATTCAGGTAACAGGTTACCGGCTCACCTAATAGGGTGGTGTTCCTTGTCAGAACAGGAGAAGTAGTCAAAATAAAAGGGGAGTGGGAATAGGACCCAAGGTATGCTTACCTTCAGTGAAGGAAAAGGAACAAACTGCGGTTTAACCTGATATAACTTTATTAGAACAATTAGTAGAAAAAACATTTTAATCATTGAAAGGAAAGGATAAACAATAGGAGATTGCATCTCCTATTGTTTGTGTTTGTTCTAATAAGGTTATATCAGGTTAAACCGCAGTTTGTTCCTCTTCCTTCACTGAAGGTAAGGACACCTTGGGTCTTATTCTCACCCCCATTTTATTTTGAAATATATATATATATATATATATATATATATATATATATATATATATATACTATATTAACAAAAGTATTGGGACGCCTGCCTTTACACACACATGAACTTTAATGGCATCCCAGTCTTCGTCCGTAGGGTTCAATAATGAGTTGACCCACCCTTTGCAGCTATAACCGCTTCAACTCTTCTGGGAAGGCTGTCCGCAAGGATTAGAAATGCGTCTGTGGGAATGTTTGACAATTCTTCCAGAAGCGGAGTTGTCAGATCTGGCATTGATGTTGGACAAGAAGGCCTGGCTCTCAGTCTCCGCTCTAATTCATCCCAAAGGTGTTCTATCAGGTTAAGGTCAGGACTCTGTGCAAGCAAGTCAAGTTCCTCCACCCCAAAATCACTTATCCATGTCTATATGGACCTTGCTTTGTGCACTGGTCCAAATCATTTGGTGGAGGGGGGATTATGGTGGGGGGTTGTTTTTCAGGGGTTGGTCTTGGCCCCTTAGTTCCAGTGAAGGGAATTCTTAAGGCGTCGGAATACCAAGATATTTTGGACAATTTCATGCTCCCAACTTTGTGGGAACAGTTTGGGGATGGCCCCTTCCTGTTCCAACATGACTGCGCAACCAGTGCACTAAGCAAGGTCCATAAAGACATGGATGAGTAAGTTTGGGGTGGAGGAACTTGACTGATTGAGCACAAATAATCAAACAGTTTCATTTATATATAACAGTCTATTGATAGGGTTTACATATACTTTTAAAAAGATCATGGTTGGAGTTTTTACTGTAAATGAATTCCTACTTTTTATAGCTGAATTTGGCTCTGGAGCTAACAAAGGTCGGGGACATCTAATAGGTAAGATGACAATGCGCCGTCTATAAATTCAGCTGTTTGAATTTCTGTTCAGCATGATAAATGCATTCAAAATCTGTTACTCATTTTACTGTATCACAAAACAGAAACTGTTTCCAGGGGAGGAATTGTAAGATTGTGTTATTGATTCTTCGGCATAGAGAGACATTTTTATGCCTTTCGAGGAATTAATTAGGTCATAGAAGAATAGAGAACACAGCTACTTTATGAAGAATAAATCAGGCTTTGATTAATCCACTCTGTGGGATCAGTAACATCTCTTTTCACACTTTCCGGTCTTGTTCGCGCTTTTTGTCCTTTGTTTTTGTGTTTCATAAAACGTTTTTTGTTCTTTTCTTTACAGGAGGACAGGAAGACTGTATTCTATCCTATGAGCCAGTGACAAGACAGGAGAGTAAGTATACGGCAGAACTTTGGGTTCAAATTTCAGAAAAAAAGGTTTGGTTTGCTGGGCTCGAATTATATTAGCTATACATTTTTCATTTTTTTAATTTGTTTTTAAAGCCCATTTCCGGGCAAAAAAAAAAGTTTTGCCATGCAGTGGGGCAGTGCCCGCACTGCACGGTTTAACTCGTTTTTGTCTAGGGAAGAGGATAAAGGAGTATACTTACCTAAACCTCCGATCGTTCCAGCACAAGACTGGTCTGGCACCCTCGATCTCCTGCGCTCTTGAGTTGTGGACTGTTCCTGATGTCATCAAGCTTCCATAGACCAGAAACAGTCCACCAAAGCAAAGTAGTACACCGCTCAAAGTATTCACCCTTAAAGTTCCACCTTCTCTTAAAAGTGTGTTGGCCCTGCATATAGCAGAAAGTCTGGAGTAAAGAAGAGATGTCTGGATGGCTGCACTCCAATAAAATCACCTTTATTTGAATCCAAAAAGGCATAAAAAACTAGTCTGGCCATTGTGTTCACATACCTGGTACAGGCCTGAAGGTTTCACGGAGTGCAGTTGTACTATGTTGTACTATATTTTGTTTATTTTATTCTATTTTGTCGTGTTTTCTCCCTTTTGCCTCTTAGTCCTACCTAGTTTGCTATCCACGTTCTTGGGTCTAAGTCACCATTAGCATCATGCTGGAGGGGGTTATTTGAGGCGACCCATTTATGCGTAGGTTCATCAGATATAGTATGGGTATGATGCTCAACTTGCCTCATTTTCCCCCTTCTTTTTCTATTCATTACGCTGAGTAATACGCTTGACTCTAATGAGGATTCTTTTTGTGTGCTTTTATTCTTTATGTGGTGCTTTGTTTTATGTCTTTTGTATGTTATATGATGCAAAAATTTTCAAATAAAGATTATATAAAAAACGACAGTCCATACAGCAAGCGAGGGAATAAGATACAGTAGGCAATACAGCTAATGCGTTTCCCACCATTCTTGGTGCTTAATCACTGCTGGACCGTGGGGGAGCGCCATTTTCCAGTGGAATGAAAAGCTTTCTCCTTACTCCTAGACAAAACGAACAGTTGACCGGAGCAATGCGGGCACAGCCCCACTGCGTAGGAAAACTTTTTTTTTTTTTTGCCTGGTGTTGGGCTTTAATGAGTTTACAATGAATCCATTGGAAATAAACATAGGTAATACAAAAAAAAACGCACTTGGTACATGCCAAGTACAAGCCATACAGCTAGATAGGTATAGCAAGAATGCTCACATTCTTGTGACAGAATACTCTGTCTTGTTTTCATTAACAAATTCTATACAAATGACTTAGCACCACAAAATGATACTTGGCTCTCTAAAAGGGGTGGTACTGGGAGGTGGGTAGGGGATGGAACCAAGGGACGGTACTGGGAGCTGGGCAGGGGGCGGAGACAAGGGGTGACTAGGAACGGGAACGGGGGTGCACCTGCACCTATTCTCTGAAAAAAAAGCCCTGGCTAACACAGAGACTAAGCAAAGTGGAAAAACTGGGAAAGCATCAGGCCTGGTTAATTGAAGCCTTCGATAAGAAAGGAGTAAATATCCCAGAGGCCTGTGGGTACAACCTAGCAGAATCAGTGCTCTGGGCTGTACAGAGTGTCTGTATCTCTATATAATGTAACTCCACAAACTTTAGTAGCATTTGGATTGTCAGCTACTTTTTCACGCACTGTGAAATCCAAAGGTTGCGGTCTCAAAGACTTCTGTGATGTCGTTCAAAAGCAGAGACCAACTCAGCCTTGTGAAAGTTAATTTCAGTAGTAAAGAAGAAGTTATTTGGAAAGATCTTTGAAAAGTCTCAGTTTCGTGCCTTCGCAACTTTATCTTTCCTTTATTTGAAGTCAGCGAACACAGCAAATCACGGTTACTGTGGTAACTATCTATGGGAACATTGGTTGCCACCATACCGTTGACATCTTGTGTACTGGAAAACTGCATCCCCAGGTTCACAGCTGTAACATTTCTGTAATGAACCAAACTGAAAGATTATTGTGTGCTACTATGCTGTACTAGGTCCAGCAAGCAAGAAGATCTGGCTCTACAGTGTTTAGCGGGAGATGTTGAGAATAGTTGCTTTGGGTTTGTTAATAGGAAAGCCACACTTGACCATGTTGTTGAGTATCTGGAGCAGGTCTTTAGTGAAGTGATCACATTAGCAGAACTGGAAAAGATATTTTGAAATGATGAGGCTGCGAACAAGGTAAAAGGGTGACCTTGTAGAGGTGCTATAAGAGAGCCTCTTGACTTTGTATATTTTTAGTACTTTTACATTTAGATGCGTCCTAATCATTCCTACTTACACCTCACCTTATGTGCCTTTGCCCAATTAGGCTGGATAAAAGCACTTCAGACTGCTGTTCATTGCTATTAACAATCAATTGTGTATCCGAGACTAAAGCATGCTTGCTTAAAAAAATAATCTTTTCCTCCTTGCAGAGGAGAAACAGTACGAGGCAAGTTCTTTTCCGTGATCACAGTGATTGGCTTTCACAGTGATTACATGATTGGAAGCTGGTCCTCCTAAAAGCATGTGCCTGTCAATAAAATAGCTCCTATACTCAACTCCCTGCCGAGTCCTGTAGTGACATAGAAGTTGGAGAATGGAACTATACCCAGGGGCAGACTGACAACTCATGGGGCCCCCGGGCAATAGGAGATTATGGGGCCCCCGGGGAATAGGAGAAGACTATGGGGCCCCCGGGCAATAGGAGATTATGGGGACCCCAAGCAATAGATTATGGGGCCACACAGTATACACACACACATACAGTATACACACACACACATACAGTATACACACACAGACACACAATATACACACACAGTAAACACACACAGAATACACACACACACTGAAAATGTACTGGAAAGGCGGGGCAGCTATAATCTTGGGATTTTTTAAAAAAACACAGATTTTTACATACTGTCCCTGGTTTTATTGAGGCTGGCAACCCTGATGGGGCCCCTTAGTGGCATGGGGCACCCGGGCAGTGCCCGAGTGCCCGAATGGTCAGTCCGCCCCTGACTACACCACATGGCAGGGGACACAAGTACATGACACTTCTGGAAGTGTCGAATGCTGAAGAAACTAATGGAGGCTGCAGTGCTGGAACCGAGCAAATGCAAAAGACATGGACCTTTGTAGAGGTGAGTATAAGAGCTCTTCTATTTCAGGGTAACTGCATTTAGGAATTGTTTAACCTAACAGGGTTTCTTTAAAGCCTAGCAAAAGCCTTTCCTCTGCCAGTATGCTGCAGAATGGGACCCTTGCTCGCTGTATGGAAGCAGTGGTCTCTTTGCGGAGGTCTGACACACACCCCTCCCAATGAAGGGCCAGAGGCAGTGCAGTGCTCCTCTGCTCATTGCCTAGACTTTATGGTGGGAGGGTCTGTCCAGCGCTTGCACGTGACTGATCTGATTTGTAATGAGCAGGCAATGGAATAGAGTATAGCTCACATGGTTACTAGAGCTACACTCACCGGTCACTTTATTAGGTATACCTGTTCAATTGTTTGGTAACACAGATTGCCAGTCAGCCAATCACATGTCAGCAACTCAATGCATTTAGGCATCTACAGTACGTGATGAAGACAACTTACTGAAGTTCAAACTGAGAATCAGAATTGGGAAGAAATTGGATTTAAGTGGCTTTGAACGTGGCATGGTTGTTGGTGCCAGACGGGCTATTTCAACTGCTGATCTACTCGGATTTTCACGCACAACCTTCTCTCGGTTTTACAGAGAATGGTCCGAAAAAGAGAAATTATGCAGTGAACGGCAGTTGTGTGGATGAAAATGCCTTGTTGATGTCAGCGTAGAATGGGCAGACTGGTTCAGGATGATAGAAAGCCAACAGTAACGCAAATAACCACTCGTTAGAACCAAGGAGAATACCAACTCTGAACGCACAACACATCGAACCTTGAAGCAGATGAGCTACAGCAGCAGAAGACCACACCGAGTACCACTCCTGTCAGCTAAGAACAGGAAACTGAGGCTACAATTTGCACAGCCTCACCAAAATTGGACAATAGAAGATTGGAAAAACGTTGCCTGGTCTGATGAGCCTCGATTTCAGCTGCGACATTCAGATGGTGGGGTCAGAATTTCCTGTCTTGTATCAACAGTTCAGGCTGGTGGTGGTGTAATGGTGTGGAAGAAAATTTCTTGACACACTTTGGGCCCCATAGTACCAGTTGAGCATCGTTTAAACGCCACGGCCTACCTGAGTATTGTTGCTAATCATGTCCATCCCTTTATGATTACAGTGTAGCCATCTTCTGATACTTCCAGCACAGATCATCTCACCACTGGTTTCTTGAACATGACAATGAGGTCACTGTACTCCAATGGCCTCCACAGTCACCACATCTCAATCCAATAGAGCATCTTTGGGATGCCGTGGAATGGGAGATTGACATCATGGATGTGCATCCGACACATCTGCAGAAACTGTGTGATGCTATCATGTCAATATGGACCAAAATCTCTGAGGAATGTTTCCAACACCTTGTTGAATCCATGCCACGAAGAATGAAGGCAGTTCTGAAGTCAAAAGGGGTTCCAACCCGGTACTAGCAAGGTGTACCTAATGAAGTGGTCGGTGAGTGTATTTGTCAATCTAGTGACTGTGCCAATGTCAGTTGTAGGCGGTGGTGAACAGGTAATGTTGGAGACAAAGAACAGGAAGCAGGGATGGTCACACCCACCACTGCACTTGCACTTCACCCTACAGCTGACCTGAGGATGAGTACTCTGCCCTGTATTCAGATGTTGAGAATCAGCATTGTCACCCAATTAAAAGGAGTGGGATGCTCTGGAGTTGGCTGGCAGGATCAACAGGTGAGTTTGTTAACTTACCAGAAGGCTAAAGGGGAAGCTAATGAAGAGAATAATACTTTGAATGGGGCACTACATGAGTTTTTTTTAGGTCTATGGTAAATGTTGCACAATGCAAAATAAAGGGTGACATGCTTGTCTTTTCTTGGCAGTTAATTACACCAGGCCGGTCATTATTCTTGGCCCTATGAAAGATCGGATCAATGATGACCTGATATCCGAATTCCCTGACAAGTTTGGCTCATGTGTACCGCGTAAGTTGACTTTATTGAGATTATGTAGCGAAGTGTTCAGGATTTATGTATGTGTTAAGTGTAATATAAATGTTAATTACATTTCAACTGGAATGTATGCATTACCATGCGTGCAGGAAGCTAAGTTGTCCTCGGAATTTCATCTGGGCTGCAGCTTCCCTTGTGCAATTAAAGACATTAAAGAGAACTCCACCAAGATCTTCATGCAAGACCTCCCAAGATATGCCTAATGACATTTTAGAAGAAACAACATCTCTTACTTATTACAAAATAGTGTTTATTAAGTCTCCACACCTAACAGACAGGCTCTTGTGAAGGGATTGGAAAAAAAAAGCTGTGTGGGCCCACTCCTTTTTTTCAGCATTCTAGAGCTGCACAGGTCTGAACCAAGGAAGAGGGCTGTGCTTCCAGGTTGCTATGTAAACTTCCACTGTCTGTAAACTCAATCCAGTGCTCAAGGCGAAAAAAGGCCAAAGTGTGTTCTATTTCAATGCCACTTTATGCATTGGCATACCTCCTACGACCCAGTCTGTCTGGACAGTATGGTTACCTGCTGACTTGGGACCATCCTCAGAGAGCCCAACTCTTTAATAAGACACTAAAGTTGAATCCAACATAAATGAACTTCAGCTATATGCAGTGCAGAGGATGTTTTTTTTGGACACAGCTATTAACAGATCAGGGTAAAGAGCCAACCACAGCAACTCTTTACCACATGACCAGCTAAGTCCAATCACAGCTGATCATGATGTATACATACTTGGTTATCGGCATTCCTTTTGCATTGTGACAGAGGAGGAGAGAGCCGGTAACCGGCTAGTGTGAAAGGGGACATCTGCACTGATAATTAGGGCACTGATCATCAGTGTCCTTATATTCAGTGCAGCCCCAACAGTGTTCATCAGTGCTGCCTATCAGTGCCAATCAGTGCTGCCAATCAGTGCCCATCAGTGCTGCTAATCAGTGCCCATCAGTGCTGCCAATCATTGTCCATCAGTGCTGCCAATCAGTGCCTCCTGATCAGTGCCGCCTATCAGTGCCCTTTAGTGCTGCCTATTAGTGCCCATCAGTGCCACATATCAGTGCAGCCACATCAGTCCCGTCTCATCAGTGCCCATCAGTGCAGCCTATAAGTGCCTATCAGTGCTGCCTCATCAGTGCCCATCAGTACAGCCTCATCAGCGCACATCAGCGAAGGAGAAAAACTACCTATTTACAAAATTTTATAAGAGAAAGTTAGGAAAACGTTTTATTTTTTTCAAAAATGTTGGTCTTTTTTAAATTTGTTTAGCAAAAAATAAAAAACCCAGCGGTGATTAAATACCAAAAATGAAAACAATAACATTACAAAGTCCAACACATCCTATGTCCTTAAAATGGCATAGCAGCGCTCATGTCAGTTCATCCACATGTGACAAGCTTTTATATGGTTCCACATATAAGAAAAAACGGTGAAGTGACTTCTTTAAATCGGTGAAGCTCTCGTTACGGTGATCCTAGTTGTTGTTACTCGTGCACCACATACCCAGAACGCCACCACATGAGTAAGACTCCCCTTAGGGTATACACTCACCAGATTTTGATATTTCATGCACATTAAGGTAAACGTTTGTTGTCACTTCGAAGGCATCCCCTAATTCTGTTGGGATTCTATTAGGATGGAGGTATGGATGGCTTAAATGCAGCAGGATCATATGAAAGAGTAAAATTGTCACATAGCGTAATCCTGTTTTTCAAAATTTTATTGTAGCCAATAGCCCCCCCATACATTATATTCTTACTAGCTTGTTAAAACAATAGAGCAGTGTAAAAAATAATTTGTAGCGTAGTCACCGGTCCTGCTATGTAGGGGCATCCCTCAGTTGAAGTCTGAAGTGATGAAACGCGTCAGCTACGTGATCTCCACGACGTCCGGAAGTGACTTTTGCGTGTTACGGTCAGCTGGGGAACCACCAGGAAGGAATCATCGCTACTGTTCGTTTGATACAGGTGGCTTCCTACACAGCAGGACCGGTGACCATGGTGCGATTTACTCTTTACACTGCTCTATTGTTTTACAATTTGCCACAAGAAAATTTTGAAAAACTGGATTACGCTATGTGGCAATTTTACTCTTTCATATGATCCTGCTGCATTGGAGCCATCCATACCTCCATCCTGATAGAATCCCAAAAGAATTTGGGGATGCCTTCGAAGTGACAACAAAAGTTTACCTTAAGGCGCATGAAATGGCAATATCTGGTGAGTGTACACCCTAAGGGGAGTCTTACTCACGTGGTGACGTTCTGGGTATGTGATACACGAGTGACAACAAATAGGATCAGCGTAACGAGAGCTTCAACTATTTAAAAAAGTCACTTCACCGCTTTTTTCTTATATGTGGAATCATATAAAAGCTTGTCACATGTGGATGAACTGACATGAGCGATGCTATGGCATTTTAGGGACAATAAGATGTGTTGGACTTTTTAATGTTATTGTTTTCATTTTTGATATATTTTATAGCAGCTGCTAACCTACTTACAAATGCTATTGTGTTTTGTTTATAGAGGTTAAGATTTAGTTTTATGCAGGTTACATCAACTTTTGGAAGAGTTTTTCCTCTGGCGCTGAGCGGTGCTATTTAGGCCGTTTTTTTCTTGCACCTTGGTTTATTTTGGTGATTAAATACCACCAAAAGAAAGCTCTATTTGTGTGAACAAAAAAATGATAAAAATGTCATATGGGTACAGTGCTGCATGACCGCGCAATTGGTATTCAAAGTGCAACAGCAGGAAGGGGGTGAAAGTGCGCAGTAGGCAAGGGATTAAACACTCCATATAATGTTTAATTGTGCTGTGCTCTTCTTTAGATACAACCAGACCAAAGAGAGACTACGAGGTGGACGGTAGAGACTACCACTTTGTCGTATCCAGGGAACAGATGGAAAAGGACATCCAGGAGCACAAATTCATAGAGGCTGGGCAATACAATGACAATCTTTATGGAACTAGTGTACAGTCTGTAAAGTTTGTAGCAGAAAGGGTAAGCATTGCTATTGGGATTGCTATAGGGATTGTGTATGTATTATATATATTAATTTAAAAATATATATATATATATATATATATATATATATATATATATATATATATATATATATATATATGTATATTTTTTTTTTTTTAATTAATAACATCAAATTGTATATTATTGAATATCAGTGATCAACAGCTTGTCAGATACTGACCACAACTCTTAATGAAATACCAGAGTCGCAGGGGTCTCAAACTGGTGGTCCTCCAGCTGTTTCAAAACTACAAGTCCCATCATGCCTCTGCCTGTGGGAGTCATGCTTGTAACTGTCAGCCTTGCAACGCCCCATGGGAATTGTAGTTTTGCAACAGCTGGAGGGTCGCCAGTTTGAGACCCCTGGTCTAGAGGACCCCTTTGCTATAAGTTCATGGTCACTTATGCTACCATGAGCTTATGCTCTAAGGGGATGCAGCAGACGTAAGTATAGCTCCCAACTGTCCCTGATTTCGAGGGACTGTCCCTGATTTGGAGCAATGTCCCTCTGTCCCTCTTTCCTCCTCACGTGTCCCTCGTTTTGGTCTGATCCGTATAGTTGTATATAAAATGCACTTTTTAGCTTTCAAAAAGTGTTTCCCAGTGCTAAACCTTTTATCCAAATTCTAAATTGCTGAATTTGTAAATGTCAAAACCCAGTATAAAGGAATAGTAGTGGTAAAAAAAAAGCACTTGGGAGTTTAACTTATTTTTTTTTATATAATTCTCCTTTAAGAGGGCGTGGCAGAGGGTGTGTCCTATGCCTACCTATATTTGCTAATAGGTGTCCCTCATTCCCATTGCATCCCATCTTGGGAGGATGCATAAGGGTTACTTAGCTTGTCTGTTGCAAGCAGTTCTGATCCGACATAACCCTTATGTCCATGGCAGTAGAAGGGTACAACAACCCCTGTGCTCTGCACAGATGCTGAGAACATTTTTAAGGTCAGTGTTCCCATCCATATTTCTTTGCATGCTTTGATGCTTGGAACATGTCCAAAGGCTTAAGGTGGTGTTGAACCCTGGAAACAAAAAAATGAGTAGTTTGCAGTTTATCAGTACTTATGCATTAGTTTGTCTTTTTTTTTTTCCCCCCCTCTTTATTTTCACCAGGTGATCCAGGCAATAACACACTTCCTATCTTAGAGTGGCTCTTTTATTCTTGGAGGCACAATGGAGTCACCCTTGGACAGAAGCATTGTCAGTTTAGGGAGAGAGTAGTGTGATGCCGCGTACACACGACCTGAATGTCCGATAGAAAAAGTTAGGCAAAGTCTTTTAATCGTCTATTCCAATCGTGTGTAGGCCTCATCGGACTTTTTTTTTTTGAAAATTCTGACGGACCTAGAAATAGAACATGTTCTAAATATTTCTGATGGAATCAATTCCTATCGGGAAAACCGATCGTCTGTATACTGTTCCAATGGACCAAAAACGACGCATGCTCTGAAGCAAGTACGAGACGGAAGCTATTGGCTACTGGCTATTGAACTTCCTTTTTCTAGTCCCGGATGGTTGGACTTTGGTTTGACCGTGTGTAGGCAGGACCGCTTGAATGGAATTCCGTCGGAGTTCCGTCGGAGAAACCTTCGGAGTTTAGTCTGACAGCAAAACCGGTCGTGTGTACGCGGCTTTAGATGGACTAGCAGACTTGGACTGACTTGATTAAAGCAGCCCAAAGATTATGCAATTTTCTTTCCTTCCATTGAGGGTTGAAGGAAAGTAAATCGCCCAATTCCCCCATTAGCACCAACAACATCAAGTCAGTGTTGATGGGGGTATCCCTTGCTCGGAGCTCTTGTGTTCTGCCAGTGGGGAGCCTTCCTGGCCAGCAGCGCACAATGATTACTTCTAGCGGCAATAGCATGTCAAAAATCTGACAGGCTGATTGTACCCAAGTCGCAGGATTATCAATCTGAGGAGAGGGCAGTGTTAGATGGACTTACAGATTTAGATGGACTTAACTAACAAATCAAAGCTGAGCTCCAGCTATCACATTTTAAGCAATTACATCAGCAGCTTTTTTTTTCCCTTTTGGAATAAAAGTTTTACATCAAGGAATACAATCTGACCATTGTAACCCCCCCCCCCCATCACTGGTAAATGGTTTGTCTCAACTCCCAAACTGCCTTTTTTGCTGGACAGCTAGGTCTGTTGAAAAATAACATATATATTGGCAGGATCACCAGGTGAAAATAAAGGGGAAAAAAATAAAAAAGGAAACTAATGCAGCCACCACATCTAAATACAGTGGAACCTTGGATTACGAGCATAATCCGTTCCAGGAGAATGCTTGTAATCCAAAGCACTCGCATATCAAAGCAAGTTTCCCCATAGAAGTCAATGGAAACGAAGATAATTAGTTCCGCATTGACCTCTATTGCATGCAATACCGCATATGGCCAGAGGTGGGAGGGGCGCCGGAGAGCCTCGGAAATACTCGAGGACAGCTCGGCTGAACTTGGAAAGCCTCGGAAACACTCGGGAATGGAGTATTTCCCAGTGTTTCTGAATATTTCCGATTGATTTTGAGTATTTCCGAACAGCTCCGAACGGCTCAGAACCGCTCCGAGTGTCACCGGCGCCCCTGCACCTCTGGCCAAATGTGGTACTGCACACCCCATTAGCTTGAATTCTGCTTGTTTTGCGAGACAACACTCGCAAACCGAGTCATAATTTTTTTTTTTAAAGTTGCTTGTCTTGTAAAACGCTCGTTAACCGTGTTACTCGTTAACCAAGGTTCCATTGTATTTGTAAGCTGCAATAAGCCTTCATGTTTGTTCTTGGGTTTAATACCACTTTATGACAGAGATGGCCGTTGTTCTCTGTGGTGTCCTCCTGCACATACTCGGGATTACAAACTCAGGGACAAACTCAAAGACAGAGGGGGTTATTTACGAAAACTGGAGATGCAAAATCTGGTGCAGCTCTGCATAGAAACCAATCAGCTTCCAGGTTTTATTGCCAAAGCTTAATTGAACAAGCTAAAGCTAGAAGCTGATTGGCTACCATGCACAGCTGCACCAGATTCTGGGTGCAACAGTTTTAGTAAATCTCCCCCAGAGGGCACACATATTAGTATTCAGCATCTGAGCTGTGTGTCTCTACGATAAAGCTCTTTGTTGAGTGAAATGCGTTAGTTGCGGAACTGCAGGTGGATATGTCAGTGCACCAAATGGATCAATGCATTTTTATAATGGCTTTTACAGTTGCGAGGGGCTCCCTTCCTTCATATTCAGTGGAATGTATCTGAGCTCAGTGCCGGGACAAGATTATCCCGTGTCGAGAGCAAAAATGGCAAGTTGCACCCCCCCCCCCCTTCATTATGCAGACATCCCAACCTGCAAAAACAAATTTCAGGGAGGTGGTAAAACTCCACCCCCGCGACAAAATTTTTTTTAAATCACCTTTTTAATATTTTTCCACAGTGCTTCTGGGGAAGGGAGTGGGTGGTATGTGGCAGTGGACGGTGTCAGTGGTTTTTTTATTTTTAATAATTGATTTTTTTACAATTTAATTTGTTTCTTAATTTATTTTTTCACAATGCTTTTTGGGGGGGAGGGGTTTGGGGCAGTGGACAGTGTTGGTAGGGCAGGTGAGAGTGGTGTCAGTAGTTTTTTATTTTATTTTTTTACACTTTTTAATTTTTTTGAATTTTTTTTTTACAATTTTTTAAATATTTTTTGGGGGGCTTTGGTGAGATGTCAGCATATACACTTGTTAATTTTTCTACTTCAAAGCAGATTTTATATATATATAATATATCTGCTCTGAAATAATGTAAAAAAACATAACAAATAAACAAACAGTGTGTATATGTGTGTATATATATATATATATATATATATATATATATATATATATATATATATATATATATATATATGTGTATATATATATATATATATCTATATAGATATAGATATAGATCTATATAGATATAGATCTATATCTATATCTATATCTAGATATAGATATAGATAGATAGATAGATAGATAGATAGATAGATAGATAGATAGATAGATAGATAGATAGATAGATAGATAGATAGATAGATAGATAGATAGATAGATAGATAGATAGATAGATAGATAGATAGATAGATAGATATTTTTATGTATATCTATATGATGGGGATGCTAGGATGCCGAAGCTGTTTGCAGAGACGTCTGCGGGGACAGAGTCGGTCTTCACAGCTATTCCCTGCCGCACCGATCATTCCTGGGAGATCGGGAGGCGCTTGCTTGTTGCGGGAGCCGACCGCAGAAATGCGGGAGTCTCCCGCACCTCACGGGAGACTTGAGATGTCTGCATTATGTGCGAGCTTATGAGGAGGAGGGGGAGAGAAAGCACAGCCCGCACCTCCTCCCGGCTCTCTCCTCCTCTCCCTGCTGCTTCCAGCGCTGGGCTGACGCAAGCAAGTAGTGATTCCGCTGTCACTAGTCCTGTCAGTCTTATAGTGGAAGGAACTTGCAGCGCCCCCATGCCTACAATACAGGCTGCGCCCAGGGCAGCCTTCCCTTCTGCCCACCCCTTGTCCCGGCCCTGTGTGAGTTGTGTGCCTTGTGTTGAAAAGTTGGTGTAAAGGACAAGCAGAGCTGATTTCAGAGAGCACACCTATGCTTTAATGAGCTGCTTCACTTGCCAGTAGCTGTGCTGTGTAAGGACAGCCGTAGTCAGCTTGTGCTGGTAACATTGCACCTTCTGTTTGTATCTGTTTTGATTTTTTTTCTGACTTGTATTTACTTGTTTTCACAAGGGGAAGCACTGCATTCTAGACGTATCAGGAAACGCTATCAAGCGATTACAAGTAGCACAACTATATCCAATAGCGATCTTCATAAAGCCGAAATCTGTGGAATCATTAATGTAAGTATATGGTACAACATGCTGAAAAACAAATGTCGGGGAAGGGTGTGGGGACTTTTTTTTTTAATAAAACAAGGGAGGATATATCTAAGGATGCACGGATATATCAGCTGCCGAAGATTATCGGCCAAAAATAAGGCTATCCCCGTTTTGCCGGGAAAAAAAAAGGTGCCAATTATGGCATGCTGCTTCCCATAGACTTCAATGCAAAATGACATCCCACAGACTTCAATGCGAAGTCACATTCCATAGACCCCAATGCAAAGTCGCATCCCGTAGGCTTCCCATTGGCCATTGGCTCCTGCTGATTTCAATCGAATCCAGTGACACGGGGTGTCTATGTCAATGGATACAGCAGCGTGACTTGGGATCGCGCCTGCACGGGTGCCCCCATGGAAAGCGGCTCTCCGTGGGGGCACCCGATGAAGGGGAGGAGCCAGGAGCGCTGGCGGGGCACCCCAGAAGAGGAGGATCGGGGCTGCTCTGTGCAAAACCCTTGCACAGAGCAGGTACTGTAAGTATAACGTTTGTTATTTTTATTTTTTTTTTAAATGTAACCTTTACAACTCCTTTTAAGTAGTGAACGTGTATGGATTATTTTTGGAGCAATACAATATTGTTTAGTATGACTTTAATGCAATGCAACGCACCGCAGTAGTATAAATGAGTTCTAAATCCTTTAAAAAAAAGTAATTTTAAAATGTGTATTTTATTTACATTCTTTTTATTTCTGTATTTTATTTCTAATTTTTCAGGGAAATCAGCAAACGTCTGACAGAAGAACAAGCCAGGAAAACCTACGACCGCGCACTCAAATTAGAACAGGAGTTTGGCGAGTTTTTTACAGGTGACCTAATTATAATTCCTAGGAATGGTCTCTGTTCTGTCACACACACAGTCATGATATCCCTTAACCACTTCAGCCCCGGAAGGATTTACCCCCTTAATGACCAGGCCATTTTTTGTGATACTGCACTGCGATACTTTAACCTACAATTGTGCGGTTGTGTGACGTTGTACCCAAATAAAATTGATGTCCTTTTTTTCCCACAAATAGAGCTTTCTTTTGGTGGTATTTGATCATCTCTGCGGTATTATTGCAGTGATCAGAGCTAAAAATATCCACTGATCCCTGTATAGATGACACTGGCAGGGAAGGGGTTAACACTAGGGGGCGATCAAGAGGTTAAGTGTTCCTTGGGAGGTGTTTCTAACTATGGGGGGAGGGGACTGACTGGAAGTACAGAGAGATCGCTGTTCCTGATCACTAGGAACAGACAATCTCTCTATACTCCTCTCTCACAATGGGATCTGCTTTGTTACATAGTTACTGTACATAGTTGCATAGTAGGTTACATAGGTGAGGTTGAAAAAATACACACATCCATCAAGTCCAACCTGTGTGTGTGATTATATGTCAGTATTACATTGTATGTTGCGGTCATTCAGGTGCTTATCTAATAGTTTCTTGAAACTATCGATGCTCCCCTCTGAGACCACCACCTGTGGAAGGGAATTCCACATCCTTGCCGCTCTTACAGTAAAGAACCCTCTGCAGCGTTTAAGGTTAAACCTCTTTTCTTCTAATTTTAATGAGTGGCCGCGAGTCTTATTAAACTCCCTTCCGCAAAAAAGTTTTATCCCTATTGTGGGGTCACCAGTACGGTATTTATAAATTGAAATCATATCCCCTCTCAAGCGTCTCTTCTCCAGAGAGAATAAGTTCAGTGCTCCCAACCTTTCCACATAACTAAGATCCTCCAGACCCTTTATTAGCTTTGTTGCCCTTCTTTGTACTCGCTCCATTTCCAGTACATCCTTCCTGAGGACTGGTGCCCAGAACTGGACAGCATACTCCAGGTGCGGCCGGACCAGAGTCTTGTAGAGCGGGAGAATTATCGTTTTATCTCTGGAGTTGATCCCCTTTTTAATGCATGCCAATACTCTGTTTGCTTTGTTAGCAGCAGCTTGGCATTGCATGCCATTGCTGAGCCTATCATCTACTAGGACCCCCAGGTCCTTTTTCATCCTAGATTCCCCCAGAGGTTCTCCCCCCAGTGTATAAATTGCATTCATATTTTTGCCACCCAAATGCATTACTTTACATTTTTCTACATTAAACCTCATTTGCCATGTAGTTGCCCACCCCATTAATTTGTTCAGATCTTCTTGCAAGGTTTCCACGTCCTGCGGAGAAATTATTGCCCTGCTTAGCTTAGTATCGTCGGCAAATACAGAGATTGAACTGTTTACCCCATCCTCCAGGTCGTTCATGAACAAAATAAATAGGATTGGTCCCAGCACAGAACCCTGGGGGACCCCACTACCCACCCTTGACCATTCCGAGTACTCCCCATTTATCACCACCCTCTGAACTCGCCCTTGTAACCAGTTTTCAATCCATGTACTCAGCCTATGGTCCATGCCAACTGACTTTATTTTGTAGAGTAAATGTATTTGGGGAACTGTGTCAAATGCTTTTGCAAAATCCAGATACACCATGTCTACGGGCCTTCCTTTATCTAGATGGCAACTCACCTCCTTATAGAAGGTTAATAGATTGGTTTGGCAAGAACGATTCTTCATGAATCCATGCTGATTACTGATAATGATACCATTCTCATTACTAAAATCTTGTATATAGTCCCTTATCATCCCCTCCAAGAGTTTACATACTATTAATGTTAGGCTAACTGGTCTGTAATTCCCAGGGATGTATTTTGGGCCCTTTTTAAATATTGGTGCTACATTGGCTTTTCTCCAATCACCTGGTACCATTCCAGTCAGTAGACTGTCAGTAAAAATTAGGAACAATGGCAATTACTTGACTGAGTTCCCTCAGTAACCTCAGATGCAAGCCATCTGGTCCCTGTGATTTATTAATGTTAACTTTTACAAGTCTCATTTTAATCCTGTCCTCTGTTAACCATAGAGGTGTTTCCTGTGAAGTGTCATAAGGATAAGCACTGCAGTTTTGGTTACTGAAGCCCCCCGATTCCTTTGTTAAGACTGAGGAGAAGAATAAATTCAATACCTACGCCATCTCCCATCCTTTGTAACCAGATGTCCTTCCTCATTCTTTATGGGGCCAATATGGTCTGTCCTCCCTTTTTTACTGTTTACATACTTAAAGAATTACTTGGTATATTTTTTTTGCTCTCCTCTCCTCCTCTCTATGTGTCTTTCGTGTTCTATCTTAGCCACCCTAATTGCACCTTTACATTTCTTGTTGCATTCTTTAAAAAGTCTGAATGCTGATGATGATCCCTCAACTTTGTATTTTTTGAAGGCCTTCTCCTTTGTTTTTATATGCATTTTTACATTGGAATTAAGCCACCCAGGACTTTTGTTCGCTCTTTTAAATTTATTACCCAATGGGATGCATTGGCTAATGCCCTTATTTAATATGCTCCTAATGCAAACTCATCTCTCCTCTGTGTTCTTTGTTCCTAAGATTTTATCCCAATTCATGCCTTCTAGCAAGGTTCGTAGTTTAGGGAAGTTGGCTCTTTTGAAATTCAGTTTCCTTGTATTCCCCTTATGTTTCCTATTTGTGTGATTTATACTGAAGCCAATTGACCTGTGATCGCTGTTACCTAAATTGCCCCGTATTTCCACATCCGTAATCAGGTCTGTATTGTTGGTAATCAGTAGATCCAGTAACGCTTTTTTTTCTAGTTGTCCTGCAAGACATTTAGGAACTGGCGAGCCTTAGACGAATACGTGGTTCCCTCCGCCCACTTTATGTCTGGATAATTAAAATCCCCCATTATGATAACACTTCCCATCCTTGCTGCTAATCCAACTTGTGATAGGAGATCCATCTCCCCCTCACATGAGGGGGAGACGGATCTCACATGAAAAGCTAGAATAAAATATTTACAAAAATGTGAGGGGTGTACTCACTTATGTGAGATAGTGTATTTATTTGTAAAAAAAAATTAAAAACCATTTATCATTTCCTCCCACTTGACAATTATGTGCTACTTTGTGTTGGTCTATCACATAAAAAATCCCAATCAATTACATTTATGTTTTTGGTTGTAACATGACAAAATGTGGATAAGGGGTATGAATACTTTTTCAAGGCACTGTAACTATGTAAAAATATCCATACCTGGATTTTTTCTAGTTTCCTGTCCTGTTGCCCACATCAATGATAGAATAAGATAGAATTAAGATACACGTCTTCTAAAATTTGAATTTCAAATTGTTTCAAAAATTACGAATATACAAAACAAATCCGAATGTACAAAACAAATTCTGAAAAGGAATCATTCTAACATAACAAATATGATGAAACAAAATAATTAACTTAAAAGAGAAGTATAGGGTTGGTGTTTTTTTCCCATTCATACTTACCTAGGTGGATGCAGCATCGGTCTAATGCTCCATCTGTCCCCCGGCGCCTCTACACTGAGAACCGAGCGATTGAACACCACCGATCCCTCAGTTCTGACAGCTGCGTGAGCAAAGAGCTGCAGACTGTCAGTCAGCGGCTCTCTGCTCTGCCCCTTCCTCACTCACTGGAGCGCTGGTCTGTGGAGGGGGCGGAGCGGTCGGCTCAGCCGCTCGCTGAGAGGCTAAGCCGGGTGTCCGTCCTGGGACTTGGCGCATCCCGACTCCCATTGTCGTGATGACACGGACCCTGCACCGCCTTCTGTGTCGTCAGCAGAGAGCAGACTTCAGTCAAAAGAAATTGCACTCCTGTGATCCATAGGAGAAGTACAGCCAAACGAGCTTTGACTATACTTCTCCTTTAACCACTTACGGACCGCCGCACGCCAATATACGTCCTAAATTTGAAGAGAAATATCTTTGTTATGGCAGCAGCTAGCTGCCATAGTCCCTGTATCCTCTTCTTCGGCCGTCGGTCCGCTTTCAGATAAAAGTGGTCTCTGCGGTGGATTTTCCACAAGATCACTTTTATCGGCGATGGGAGAGGCCCCCCCCCCCTCCCGCCACGCTCCGGTGCCCTCCGCCGCTTACCGGAGCCAGCAGCGGCGGAGGCAATTGGATCTTTTCCCTTGCTGGGTATGGAGACGTAATTTTTAAATGACATTTTTTTTCTTTTATTGCATTTTAGTGTAAATATGAGATCTGAGGTCTTTTTGAACCCAGATCTCATATTTAAGAGGTCCTGTCATGCTTTTTTTTCTATTACAAGGGATGTTTAATTTTTTTAAAACAACGGTGTAAAAATAAAAAATAAAAGGTAAAATAAATAAGAAAAAAAAAGTTTTTTAAACGTGCCGCGTCCCGCCGAGCTCGATCACAGAAGCGAGCGCATACGTGAGTAGCACCCGCAAATGAAAACGGTGTTCAAACCACACATGTGAGGTATCGCCGCGATCGGTAGAGCGTGAGCAATAATTCTAGCCCTAGAATAATTCTAGCTTTAGTTACAGAGGAGCTGTAACTCAAAACATGCAACCTGTAGAATTTTTTAAACGTTGCCTATGGAGATTTTTAAGGGTAAAAGTTTGTCGCCACTCCACGAGCGGGCGCAATTTTTAAGAGTGACATGTTGGGTATCAATTTACTCAACATAACATTATCTTTCACAATATAAAAAAAATTGGGCTAACTTTACTGTTGTCTTATTTTTTAATTCAAAAAAGTGTAGCTTGTAAGACCGCTGAGCGAATACGGTGTGACAGAATGTATTGCAATGACCGCCATTTTATTCTCTAGGGTGTTAGAAAAAAAATGGATAATGTATGGGAGTTCTAAGTAATTTTCTAGCAAAAAAAAAACTGTTTTTAACTTGTAAACAACAAATCTCAAAAAGAGGCTCGGTCCTTAAGTGGTTAACAAACTAATCCGAAACTAAACAAATTTTTTAGTCATCCACATCTCTATCTCCCAGGTTATCCATTTACACCTTAGAGCATGTGAAATAAGAATTTTTCATTTTACAAACAACAAAAAACTTTTGTCTTTTACAGCAATCGTCCAAGGAGACACTTTGGATGACATATATAACTCATGCAAACTGGTAATTGAGGAACAGTCTGGTCCTTACATCTGGATACCTTCGAAGGAGAAATTATAATATAGCAATTAACAATAAATCATTAGAGGGAACTCCAAGAATGACCTTAATTTTTTTTTTATTGGGATCTTTCTTCTTCTCTTTTTTTTTTCAAAATTTGTTATCTTGTAATTACATTTTTGCAGTCCGTGAAATTTCAATGAATGTACAACTGGAAGGATACAAGGGATGCATGACCTTCAACGGATAACAGCAAGACTGGAACAAGTTCATAACTGTTGAGGTGGGACCAGCTATGTTTGGGCAACAAGTACTTGCCAAATGCCAATCCCTCTGTCATTACAGGAATTTACCAACGCTAAACAAATTTCTTCCTCAAAGTCTTGCCCATCCAACATCACATTCTTCAGGTTTTTTTTCCTTATTGGCTGTTGGCATGGAACACAACAGAAGAATGGAACTGACTTTTCATTGTTGTAGCTAAGCTTGATGCCTGGGTTGATAAAATAAGTATATCTAAGACCAGCCTTTAGCTTCTTCTGAGATACACATACAAACAAATATCTCAATGCATTCCGTACAAAAATGGCCGCTAAGTCTAGCGACATAAAAAAAAAAATACCAGAAGACTGTTCTGCTTTAACAAATTGGTTATCTAAAAAAAAATACCTAATTTAAAAAAAAAAAAAAAAGGAAAAAAATGGACAGCATGATTAATATAAGAAATATCATTTACAAAGAGTTTGTTTCTTGTTGTCTTTGTGTTCAATGTTGGATCTTGTTTACAGAAAACTTTGTGTTGTGTTTTTTATTTTTTTATTTTTTTTTTGCTATTTCTTTATGCAGTTACAGGTGAAAGACATGAACAAAAATTTGACATGCAACCTACACAAAGACTCATTTTTACAAACCTGGGTAACAAAAATGTACACGTTTTCATGTTTTATTCATACATTTATTTATTTTCTGTCATTCTGTATAAAAGGTTTAATATTAATTTATGTATTTATTTAACAATAGGTTAAAAAGTTAAATGCTTTAAAAAAAAAAAAGTAGTTTGAATAATTGACGTATGTCAATGAACGTTGTTGTGAGACATTTCATATGGAAATTGTCTGGACTGAATGTGATGTTTAATCTGAAGGTAGTATCTTTTCATAAGAAAAAAATATTTAATATATGTTTTATAGTTAAAGGAAACAGAGTGCTATATAGATTATTGTTTTGCAAAAAAAAAAAAATGTCTGATTGCTTGAGATATATAGAGTTACGGAAGTATGTTTTAATATTTTTTTTTTCTTATAGGGAATCGGTAAATGTAAAGATAGATTTTTTTTTTTTCACTTAGTTTATTCATTTTAAATTTATAGCACATCTGTTCAACTTCACTGCAAAATAATCATTAACAAGAAATTATTGAAAGTGATTTGTCTGCCATAGTAAGGTACTCAGTATATTTTTGGAGATGAAGGCAAACCTTCAGCTGTGGGTTTGGGGTCCCTGGAATGCAAGGTAGTTTTTTTTGGTAGAAGTCGAAGGACATGGGTCTTTATTCCACCTGACTATGTTCAAGTATAAAGTAACACTGGCATACAAGCTCAGGCAGCATAAAGCACTAGATCATAACTAGCAGTACCGCTCTATACACTGCCGATGTCTAACCCCAATAAGGAGCTCCAACGTCTATTGAAGTTATTAAAAGTCAGAGTATGGGTAAACCCCCCACCTGCCAGGGTACCTAATTTTGGGTTTCTAAATCCGTGCTTGTGTCTACAACCCAGTACAGGCCATTAAGCCAAAAAATTCTAAGTGATAAATAGGTAAATCAACCTGTGCAAATTAATAACCCGTGCTAGTGTATACAGGCCAATACAAATCTCTTGTATATAGCTATATTGTGACTGGACCATCCAAATCAATGTGCAAAAAAATATAATAAAATAAATGAAATATATCCCCCACCCATTGCATAGATAGGAAACTGAATAATATAAATCCCCCCTACATGTGGTATAGTGACCAATCTATACAGGCCACTAACTATGACAATACGTGCAAATAGTGCCCACCACATAAAAATTAACAAGTGTATCACATAAGTCCACAGTCCATATTAGAACACACTCCCATCCATTATAAATGAAACGGATAGGAAATAAACTTGAAAACAGTGCATTGATTAAGTGTTGAAAAAATACTAAAAATAAAATACAAAATATAATAAAAAATGTAATAAAAAATGTGAAATTCTGAGGTATTAGATAAAGTTAGGTATTACTAATCCATATACCCTGAATGTATATTATGTCATTTACAGGTCTTGGTGTGTAAAGGTAATGCATATGATTGCAAGATAACAGTTTTAGATAACCCCTTACCGTCCAGACCTGCTATCATAATGTAAGGGGTTATCTAAAACTGTTATCTTGCAATCATATGCATTACCTTTACACACCAAGACCTGTAAATGACATAATATACATTCAGGGTATATGGATTAGTAATACCTAATGTCCCCACTAGGGGCTATACCCCATGTTCCCCTATCCGCATTTCTTTCTGCCTCCCCCCGTTCTGTAATCCATATTTGTGGATTGAAGAAATGGTACCATCTAATGATTAGTTCAGACTGGTTAACAGAGCGAAACTGGACGTATAAATTTTATTTTTTGTATGAGATGGATCGTATAATGCACATGTCTGCCTCCATTGATGGCAAGCGGGGATGTAAGGTTCTGCACATATACACATTAATCTGCTATACCCCGCAATTTGTAATGTTCCAATCCCATAGAGATGCCCTGCCTATGTGTAGAATGGGAATCCGCCCATGGGAGGAGCAAGGGAGGAACGGAGTATGCCCGCTTGCCTTCATATAGCACAGTACGAGGTACGTTAGCTACGCCTTTGACAATGTCGATGACGAAACGCGTAAGTGGGAGCTACGCACTTACGTCACACGCGGAAGTCGGAGAGTGTGTGGAACGCAGCTGAGGCACACGCCGCCCAGCTGATGGTATTTGGATCCACTAGCTCCCTCCGTGCACAATCTCTCATATCTAGTGTGATTATCTGGCCCCTTTACAATAAGGAGTCCGGATTTTTAGCCTGCTGTTTTGTTTGCAGTTTTTTTAATAAAGTAATTTTAAAATGTATCACACTATGGGAGCCCTGTTTCTTTCCCATGAGGATGGCTTAGATCACTGACATCATATCTGGAGTGGAAGCGACCGGGGACAGCTCTACTGGAATCCAAGGCGCCATTCTCCTGCCTGGCACTACATGCTTATTACCCCTGCAGGGGTGTAAGAAGCTGGTGAGTGGGGACCCTTGAGGGGGAGCACCGCAAGTCACTGGATATCAGCTGCTTTTTCACGAAAGTCACTATTCACAAGAACTTTGCTTTTGTTGGAACTTTATCTAATACCTCAGAATTTCACATTTTTTATTACATTTTTTATTATATTTTGTATTTTATTTTTAGAATTTTTTCAACACCTAATGCACTGTTTTCAAGTTTATTTCCTATCCGTTTAATTTATAATGGATGGGAGTGTGTTCTAACATGGACTGTGGACTTATGTGATACACTTGTTAATTTTTACGTGGTGGGCACTATTTGCACGTATTGTCATAGTTAGTGGCCTATATAGATTGGTCACTATACCACATGTAGAGGGGATTTATATTATTCAGTTTCCTATCTATGCAATAGGTGGGGGATATATTTCATTTATTTTATTATATTTTTTTGCACATTGATTTGGATGGTCCAGTCACAATATAGCTATATACAAGAGATTTGTATTGGCCTGTATACACTAGCACAGCTTAATAATTTGCACAGGTTGATTTACCTATTTATCACTTTTAATTTTTTGGCTTAATGGCCTTTACTGGGTTGTAGACACAAGCACGGATTTAGAAACCCAAAATTAGGTACCCTGGCTTAGGTAGCGCCACTCACCCCTATCTATTTTCTCTTTACCAATATATCTCACCCTGTTTGGGGGTGTGTTAAGGGGGGCTGCAGACCTTAGTCCGTGAGCGCGGAAACCCTTCTCTTATTTACTAAACCCCCCACCTGCATCCTGTGCTGAAATATCTAAACCCAAAAATGTAATTAGTTGCAGCTTATCATACCTAAGGTGAAGTTTCTGTATTATTTTTATTTTTCAAACTTTGGCAATGCTCACTCCTCCACTGTATCTATGGAGGGAGCCAAGGTTGCCACACAGGCTGGACTTCAAACATGTCCGCCTTTGTTCGGCTCCATTATATCGGGGTGGGGAGATAATTAGTTTACAGAAGCAAAATAACACTTCCGGTTTCTTCTCATGGGTGACAAGGACACTGCATTTCTGTCACGTTTAGTAGACATGTGCAATTCGTTTTGTTCTGAATTAGTTTTTTTAACGAATTTCGACAAATTTGTTAATTCGGAAATATCCGAATTAACAAAAAGCTGTTTAACGAATTTTTCCGAATATTCGTAAATTTGAATATTTGAAAATTTGTAAATTCATACATTCCCAAATTCGTACATTCGTAAATTTGTACATTCATAAATTAGTAAATTAGTGAACTTGTAAATTTGTAAATTCAGAAATTTGGAAATCTGAAATAATAATTAACTAATAATAACTTAACTATTACTAACTGTTAAATTATAGGTATTGTAATTTCCTTTCAAATTTGGCTGTTAGTGAACATAACACATACAAATTTATCCGAAGTTACGAATTATCCGAAATAACGAATGCCGTATCCACACGAATGGAACGTAATGAATTAATAATAATAAATAACAATAATAATAATAAAAACTTTTTATTATTATTATTTATTATTAATTAGTTCTGTTCCATTTGTTTAGATGCAGCATTCGTTATTTCGGATAATTTGTAACTTTGATAAATTCCTATTTGTTACGTTCACTGACAGCCAAATTTGAAAGGAAATTACAATACCTATAATTTAATAGTTAGTTACTATTTCAGATTTTCTAATTTTCATGTTTTTGGATTTTTAAATTTTGAATTTACAAATTTCCTAATTCTCTAATTTACAAATGTACGAATTTATGAATAGAAAATTCGCAATTTCGTATAATTTACGAATGTACAAATGTACGAATTTATGAATCCACGAATGTGCTAATGTACGACTTTACGAATGTATGAATTTACTAATTGCGATCATAACGAATGACCCGAAAAACGAAAAAATAAAAAATAAACGAAAACGAACAAATTTTTTGGCAGTGCACATGTCTAATTTAGCAAGTATTTTCTGCACTCAATGAAAATATCCTTAGCCTAAAAAAAAGAAAACTAATTGAGAAACCCTATCTAATGTCTAGTAACCTTAGCCCTTGGGTTTAGCTATCCTTTAAAGTGGTTGTAAACCCTTACATATACCCTGTGAAGTGATTGACCTCAGGTGATATATAGAGATCAAGCAAATCCTCCTATATATGTTGTACCTGTTTATCTATAGCCATCTTTCACCTACATCAATTCAAAGTGAGGAATTTAAATAGGATTTCTCAGCTCTGAAAAGCAGGGGGGGAGAAGCTGAAGTTACATCACCTGATTGGAGGGACGGGACACACACACACAGCACACAGGAACAGAGCTGAAGCTGTCAATCACAGACTGTACCCTCCCCCATTCACCATTTTTCTCTTGGTGTCAGGAAAGCTCATCATAAGTGATTCATGCTGATAATCAAATGCTTTGTTCAAATTTGATGTTTGAGGTTTACAACCACTTTAACCACTTATTGATTTTGAATGAAAGAGACACATCCCAAAAAATATCTCTTCCTCTGCTGCCACTCCCCCCCCCCCCCAATATTACGGCCAATTACCAGCTGTCACAATGACAGCCAGGAATTGCTTAGTATTAGGCAGCAGGAGTGGATGTCAAAATGCAGTTTCGCCTGTGTAAATTGATACTTACAGATAGTCTGCAAGTGTCATTGAGGTAATACAATAGATTAATGTATTGTTTCATTGCATCTACTATTTCATGCATAAGTAGATCAAAGTTGTGACCAGTGCCGGGACAAGATCATGCAGTGCCCAGGACAAAGATACCAAATTGCGCCCCCCCCTCCTTCATTATATGCAAGCTTATGAGGAGGAGGGGGAGAGAGAGAGCACAGCCGACACCTCCTCCCGCCTCCTTCCTCCAGACCTTGCCGCTTCCAGCGCTGGGCTAACAGAAGTAGTGATGCCACTGTCACTACTCCTGTCAGCCTTATAGTAGAAGAAACTTACAGTGCACCCATTATCAAATACTTTTTTCCTCTCACTGTAGTACCACAAAATAAAGTGCAAAAAAAGTTTCAATTAATAATCAATGAAATCCTGTGATGAAAAGTGTTCACAGTGCCAAAACATTATTCCAATAAAGTGCTCCAGTGTTTGAGTGAAACCAGATGTGCAAAGCTGCTTATCAATTATAATAGATCTCAGCACTGGAGCATTCACTCATGAAAAAGGTAACACTCAGGCAGCTCGCTCAAAGGACCATCCATCCAGCATGGATCATCAGTGCAGACTGTCATATGTAATAAAACCACTCCGCTCAAAGGGTCATCCACCCAGCATGGATCATCAGCATAAGACCAAATTGAATGGTATTTACAGCCACAGCATTCACATACAGTATTTAAAAGAGAAAGGAGAAGCCTCATGGCGCAGTAAGCTTAAAACATGTTTAATAATGGGGTGATGCACTTACAATAGCAGCAGTAAAGTACACAGCATATAATCCAACTCACCCAAGCACAGCCACAAGTCCTGGGGGCAGGCGTGGGCGGAGATGTCGCTTAATCAGGCTCTCCTGACATGTTTCGCCCAAAAGGGCTTTCTCAAAGAAAGGCTACATTGGCTTTTTGGTAAATAAGTCATTTCTTTAGTTTATGGACAGCAGCGAGAATTTTAATTACCTCCTAGTCTCTTGTCCCTAGAGTTCTAAGAAGCCAAAATATTTTATAATTTACTACAAAATACCAAAATATCAGTTTTTTGGTGGTTACAACCTCTAAATCAGAGGCTGCAATGATTGTGGTCTGTAGTGAAATTCTTTACTTTTACTTGGGTTGATTTGCTTAAGAGGTTGATCAATGTGAGTTTTCACTTTTCAACATGTTACTTCATTAGGCTTAGTGAATGAGGTGAAGCTACAGTAAGTGAAATTTCACTTTGCAAAGAATAACCAATCATGTGCAAGGAAAATTATAAAAACAAATAGGATTGTTTGCTTACACATGATTGGACGATTGAAGTCAGCACAGCCTAATTTACTAAGCTACATGAACAGTCGACTATACTCCTTAAGTAAATAACCGATTGTGTGCTTTTTTTTTTATTATTTCTTACAATTTCGATGTTGTTTGGGTCAGGCGAACAGACTTGCTGAGATACAGGCAGCTTTAGACTTCTGTTAGTTGTGGTAGGCTTTTGCTTCCAGCTGGTGCAAGCCTTGCATTAAAATAAACATATCTTACAAATCTACCGCTAGTCTGATAGGTCTACATCTTTTTATTTTGCAGTGAAGCTACAGATGAAACATCACCCATTTTCATTTTTTTTATACCCCATTTTATAATGAGCTGTCATTCTATCTACGATAGGTGGATAATAGTAGTTTTAATCACCGACTGTCTTATGCCCCATACACATGATCAGACTTTCCGACAACAAAATCGTGGAATTTTGTTTGAAGGTTGTTGGCTCCAACTTGTCTTTCATACACACGGTCACACAAATGTTGGCCAACAATTACAAACGTAGTGACGTACAAGACGTACGGCGAGCCGATAACAAGGTAGTTCAATAGTCATGTGATATCTCCATTACGAATGCTAGTTTTACAAGGCCGAGCGCTTCCGGTTCGTACTTGTGTCCGGGCATGCGTGAGCTTTTGTGCGACGGACTTGTGTACACACGGAAAGTCCGACAACAAAGTTTTGTTGGCGGAAAATTTGAGAACCTGCTGGCCAACATTTGTTGGCAGAATATCCGACAACAAACGTTCGATGGAGTATACACATGGTCGGACTTTCAGCCAACAACCTCAAATCCAACATTTCCCGTCGGAAAGTCTGATCGTGTGTGCGCGGCATTAGGATTTCCTAAGGTTGGGTTCATGCTTATGCGAATTGGATGCGGATTTCCCCATATCCAATTCACATGACAGGAGAGTGTGGAGAATGTCTCAATGGACAGGAGAGGGTGTCTCAATGGAGCCGGTTCACACATCTCCAGGGCAGCTGTTGTCTGGGTTGCCGAAGGGTCCTGTGCGTCTTTGTCTCCGAATCAGGTGCGAATTCAGGCAGAAATTTGGACCTGATTCACACCTGAATCAGTGTACAGGGACGCACCGGACCCCTGCTGTGAGCCGCGGGCACAGCAAGTGTGAACCCGGCCTTCAACTAGATCTCTGCACCTGAGTTCCCAGCTCCACCCACCCACCTGGGCTATCCTTGGGAGACTTGCTCTTCCTACAAACTTGTTTGTTCTACATAACATAGACTGCAGTAAAAGTTGTGAGACACAAGAAAGTGTAGCTGAGCGCTTTGTGTATATGGATGGATTCACAACAGTACATCTGGTGTTTAGCTCTGATTCCAAATACACTGCCCAGCACATTGTCTATAGGGGGCAAATTGATTGCAAGTGCAGAGATGACACCAACAGCCAAATTGGTGTAAATACTTTAGCGCTTGCAAGACAAAACCAGAGACAATTTCTAGCTCAACTCACCAGCCAGTATACTTACCAACCAAATTAACCTGTCTAACAGTATGCGTTAAAAACACTTTAAAGCTTACCTGTCCTCTGCCCATAATGGGCAAAGTAATGGGTAGGAGGGACGTTCAGCAGACTGGGTTTAGTTTCCTCAAGCTTTCCTGCCACCCGGTTTGCCCCCATGCCTCCCAACATATAACCACTACTTCTAGGAGTGGGATAGTGTGCGACTTCCCCCCTGGCTCTCCGCAGTGCATCAAATAGTGCCTGAGTGGCCAATATTTAAGCAGGAGTATTAACAATGGTGGGGGTAGAGAAGATGTGAATTGCTCTATGTACACTTTGACTTGCTCAGCTTTAACGAACAAACCTCATAAAGGGAAATCAATTGTCCTTTCTTAAAACTGCTGCTGTAACCAAAATCCAGTTAATGCAGTAAATCCAGGTAATGATAGGCAAAATCAAAACATAGATGAAGCAATCTGCCATTTGCAACAACACACCGTAGCATATTTTTATTCACCTGGTAATTCTGCCAGTAGATCAATTTTTCCTCTACTTCCTGTAATAGATGATATCATATGTCACCAACGCACCATGGATCTATAACAAATAGTCTACACAGCGTTTTGAAGCCACGCGGGATCCCTTCATCAGGCATGTCTGACGAGGGAGTCTTGCGTGGCCTTGTAATGTTGAACTTACTGTGATAGATCCATCGTGTGCTTGCGACATATGCTCTCATCTCTGCTGATACCCATTAGGGTATGTTCACAACATCGGACACACGTTGTGGGTTATTTTTTTAACTACGTATTTTAAACAATCAACTCATTGGTATGGACAGTCCCCATACAAAGTAAGGCCTTTTGTCCAACAAAGTCCAGCAGGGCTGGTGTAAATTAACCCTTAACCTGCTGGCACTACACAGCATCCTCTTGCTCCACGCCTTGCCCAAGAAAGTGTGCGATGGAAATATACCGAATGGTTTCCACTAACAAGGTGGCAACGCTATCTGTTTTGCCGCAAAAGTACACAGCAATGTTGTCATTGGGTGGACAGGTTAGTCTTCAATGGACATGTAGTTTTAAATGGACTTCAAAGTGTAAATTCAAATTTTCGAAAAAATAAAAAGGTGAACTAACACCTTACACCCTCCCTGTCCCCACTGCACTTACATCCATTGATGGTTTTGCCCAGTGGTCCAGAGATTCGAAAGCCCCGCTCTTCTTCCCTTTCTTAACTTAGGGCTTCCAGAATAGACCAGAGAAATTCTGGTTGGTCAAAGGCTAGCATGCAACCAATTAGAATCGCTCAGAAGCCCTAAGGAAACAAGGGGAAGAAGAACAGGGCTTCCTGGACCACTACACCAGCTGTGTGGGCAGTGACAGCTCATTGCCCATGGAGGTACCTATGCTTCAACGGTCCGAGGACCCTTGTCAGCGCTGGCATCTTCTCCCCAGCTTCTTGTGTGTGTGAGATGGTCTTCAACCACCTTGATTGGTCGTTGCGGGGGGATGTGAATCCCATCCATATACAGGAGTTCAGTCATCCTGGCACACAAGCACTGTGCCGGAATGTAAACTGAGCAGCACATACTGTATACAGCTCAGTGTACATTGTAAAGAAGACAACAAGCAGGCAATTAAGTTTATTTTATTGCAGAAGAGCCATAGCAGGTCTCTTCCGCAATATAGAGCCTGCCTGCTCGCAGTTTTTTCATTAGAGACTTTAGAGACTTTCGTTCTGCTTTAAAGATAATGGAAAAAGAAAAACATCTACTGGCAGAATCAACTGGTAATACAACTATGTTATTTTTTCTTAAAATAAAAAGGTAATACAACAATATTGCACAGGAAGGTCATTTACCACCTCTTCTGGTGGTCCTTCGCTTGCGCTGTCTATTCCTCCCTACTTCAGGTGTCTCCTTAGCAAGCCAAGTGCTAAGGAATCGCTCATGTGAACGCTCCTGAGCTGGGCTGTGTGCAACTATATACACACACAGCGTCAACAAGCCACGCCCCCCAACTCCCTCTTTACAGGAGTTTGACTGACAGCAGCACAAGTCTATGGTTCCCGCCGCTCTCAGTGTCTCCTGCAAGACCAGGAAGTGAGAGAACTGGTGCCAAGACAACACTGGAGTTGTGACAGGGGTCAGGTAAGTGTTTAGGAAGGGGGGGGGGCGTAGAACAAGTGGTGGGGAGTTTTTTTTTTTGTACTTATTGTAGAGAATAAATTAAAGTTAAAAAAAATAAATAAATAACTTTAGAACCACTTTGATGTTACTTACAGATGGCATCATACTGTATATGACGATTTTAATTTTACCTATAGCTCCATTATAAATGTGGCTGGTTGTACATACATACCAATACCAATAAATCTATTAAATTATCACTTTTTTAGATTTTTATTTTTTTTTACATCAAGGGATTTATCATGGCTACATTCATTTGCTTTTTTTTTTTTCTTGTATTATTTAATGTTCTGTATTAATTTATGATTGTCTTTTGTGACTGTTCCAAGTATTAAAATACCACTGCACTTTTATGTATATATGTAAATATATACATATGTTCAAATGTGTGTAGCAATCATTCTTTTGTCCATAGAGTTTGTTGACTTCGTCTTAATGTTTCTGATTTTATGTTATGATGGGAATTCTATTGCACCAAGTTCTGTCTCTGCAGCAATTACAAGACTGTATTATAAATAAAGCAAAAAATATACAATAAAAAAAAAAGCTATTGTAAATGTTTCAGGCCACATTGGTGCTAAGTATTAAAAAAGGTATTGGTTTTCATAAATTGGTATGTGACCTTACATACATACAGCATACACACAGTATACACAAATAATACATAGTTGCTAACATCTGTGGATTTACCAAGATTGAGACCACCTAATAGTGCCAAAAGTTATGGAGTATCACCCAAACTTGGTGAAATATGGATGCGCCAGGGTAAGGCCTTTTGTATATGGAATGAATTTGGCCAGAATAAAGTGAAAGCCATTTTGCTTTAGGAACTTAATCCATGGATATTGCTAAGTGGTTACAAGTTGAAGAGGGAATACGAGAAAATACAATTGGTGCTATGCATTACAGGAAACACTACTGGATAATGTTAGAAATACTGTATGGCCAACAGTTTGTGGACACCAGACCATCGCACCTAGATGAGCTTGTTGGACATTCCATTTCAAAACCATGGGCAATAGTATGAAGTTGGCCTCACCCTTTGTGGCTGCAACAGCCTTCACTCTTCTGGGAAGGCTTTCCACAAAATTTTGGAGGGTGTCTGTGGGAATTTATGACCATTGAGCCAAGAGCCAATTTTGACGTTAGGTACGGATGTCGGATGAGAAGACCATTTCAATTCATCCTAATGGTGTTCAGTGGACGTTAGATCACTCAAGTTCCTCCACACACAACTCATCAGACCATGTCTTTATGGCTTTGTACACGGCAGGCACTATCATATGCAGGAAAAAGGTCCTTCCTCAACAAAGTGTTGTCACAAAGTCAGATGAGAAGACCATTCCAATTCATCCTATTGGTGTTCAGTGGAGGTTAGACCACTCAGGTTCCCCTAAACCCAACTCATCAGACCATGTCTTTATGGCTTTATACACAGAGGGCCCAGTTGTGTTCAAGAAGAAGGTCCTTCCTCAAACCCTTGCCACAAAGTCGGAAACATGCAATAGTCCAAAATGTCTTTGTATGCTGTAGTATTCCTTCACTGGAAACTTCTGAACTCAAAAATTTGGGAGGATGTCCACATACATTTAGTCATATGGTGTTTGTGAGCAACCCAAAAACTAACATCAATTGTTAAGCATAGTTATATCTGGGTGACATTTTGCCATTGTACCGTACAGATATATATATATTTTTTATTCTTACGCTACGTAGCTTAGTTCAATGTCTACAACTATGTGTTGTATGCCAGCATATTATATAATTGTGATATAATATGTAAGCATAGTATGTAATTATAAGACTAAGGTAAGAACAGCAAAAAAAAAAAAAAAAATCATTTTTATTTTATATTCTACTGTAAATAAACAATCTGTGAAAAAATAGGTCCTGTTATAATTGTATAAAATTTTATGTTCGCAATTCTCATTTACAAAGCTCATTTATATATTTATTCTGCTGTTTATGTTAAAAAAAAAAAAAAAAAGTTAATTATTTATGTTTGATTTTTTTTTTTTTTTTGTTTCTTCTAAAATAATAAAATCTTAAAGTGCAAAAAAAGATGAAGCAATACTGCATGAATGCATCCTTTAAGGTGCTCACATATGTTCATTTATTGTGGACTGAACCTTATAATATCAATGACATATCACATTTAAAGTTGCACTCCAGGCACAAAATGTTTTTTTAAATGGCTAAAAACTTTCCAGATGCAACAAAAGGTGTTCTAAGTCTTCCCGTTTGTTTTCTTTAAAGCGGATCCCACCCCCCCCCAAAAAAAACTATAGTTGCTGACTTTTATTATAAGGACACCTACCTGTCCAGGGATCCAGCGATGTCCTCACCCGAGCCGATTCTTCAATCAGCTTCGAGTGCAGGCTCCAGCATCTCAAGTAAGGGAAACAGGCAGTGGAACTATTGAGTTTCCTACTGAGCATGCATGCCTTGTGAATGGTCCTGTGGTCTTCTAGGACTTGTGATGTGTCCCAGAGGACTACTGGGGGAAGGATGGGGGCGCCAACTTCCGGCTCAGATCGTTACGGCCCATTGGACCGGAAGTTGGAGCGGGTACCTGTCAAGATGAGATACCTGCTTCCCCCCAAAAAGTGCCAATTGTGGTAGTGGATGGGGGGGGGGGAGAATGCAAAGAAGCGGAACTTCCCCTTTTGAGTGAAGTTCCGCTTTAAAATAGAGTAGGATAGAATATCCTGTGGAAGAGAGAAAGGGCACAGGTAAAAAGGGACATCACAAAATGCATATAGTCAAAAAAGGTTCTTTATTAAATTTATACAGATAAAAAATGCCTAATAGCATACAACAATGCAACTGATACCATACATTATAGAGTACATACCGCGAGAGCACAGAGGTATATATTCAATGAGAGCTTGGTCTGGTCAACGCGTTTTGTTGAACTCCAGCATCCTCAGGAACATTCAAGCATGTATAATATGTAACTCTTAATTTTAGTAAGAATATGTAGCTCCTACAAGCATCATAAAAATAATAAAAGAAAAGGTTGGCATGGGTCTCTAGATGAGACTTCCGCCCATAGCTCTTAAAGGGCCATGTTAAAAAAAAAAAATTTAAATGACAAAATATATTTTTTTTTATTGCATTTTAGTGTAAATATGAGATCTGAGGTCTTTTTGACCCCCGATCTCATATTTAAGAGGTCCTGTCATGCTTTTTTTCTAATACAAGGGATGTTTACATTCATTGTAATAGGAATAAAAGTGACACAATTTTTTTTTTTTTGAACAACAGTGTAAAAATAAAAGGTAAAATAAATAAGAAAAATTTTTTTTTTAAACGCGCCCCGTCCCGCCGAGCTCGCGCGCAGAAGCGAACGCATACGTGAGTAGCGCCCGAATATGAAAACGGTGTTCAAACCACACATGTGAGGTATCGCCGCGATCGGTAGAGCGAGAGCAATAATTTTAGCCATAGACCTCCTCTGTAACTCAAAACATGCAACCTGTAGAATTTTTTAAACATCGCCTATGGAGATTTTTAAGGGTAAAAGTTTGTCGCCATTCCACGAACGGGCGCAATTTTGAAGCGTGACATGTCGGGTATCAATTTACTCGGCGTAACATTATCTTTCACAATATAAAAAAAATTGGGCCAACTTTACTGTTGTGTTATTTTTTAATTCAAAAAAGTGTAATTTTTCCAAAAAAGTACACTTGTAAGACCGCTGCGCAAATACTGTGTGACAGGAAATATTGCAACGACCGCAATTTTATTCTCTAGGATGTTAGAAAAAAATGTATAATGTTTGGGGGTTCTAAGTAATTTTCTAGCAAAAAAAACCCATGAGTTTAACTTGTAGAAAACAAATCTCAAAAAGAGGCTTGGTCCTTAAGTGGTTATGGACCTGGAAGACTGTCCACCAGAGAATGCTTGGTGACAGTCACATTCACTGCTTAAAGTAGAACTAAAAGCTAATCTTTTTTTTGTTTTACATTTAGGATAGAGTAAGGGAGGGTTGTAACCCCTGTCAGTTTTTGCCATCTATGTCCCACTGGGGAGATTTTTCCCTTTACTTCCTGGCCCATAGCCACAACAGGAAGTAGGGGAACCTCCCTCCAAAGTGAGGGAATCCCAGGGTGTCACCAGAATTTGTGTCCCCATGGGAAGATTTCCCTTCTATTACTGTTCTGGTGTCAACCCAAATTTTTGAATTTTCTTTTACTTACGTTGACGGTGATAATGGGGACACAGACAGCAATAAATCCTGACCTGACACAGACAGCAATAAAATCTGACAGATGTCCTAATCCCTCTCCACTCTATCCAAAACTAAAAAAAAAAAAAAAAGCGTTACCTTTAATTACACTTTAATAAATCAACCCCCATAATTTGGGAATACACATTCATGTATTTAGACAATATTTGTTTAGTCTGGAGTTCAGCTTTAACTGCCCTAGAGACTCCTCTGGGTTTTCATGTCCAGATCTTCAATTGTTTCAGCAAAACTAATAGCTGTGATCTGATTGGATGTGTTAAGCCACAAAACTAGCTTTTGTATTAGTTTTCTGTTTTGTTTTTTTGTTTTGTTTTTTTATGTTTTCTGTTTTTTTTTAACAATTCTTTCATTTAAAGTACATATATGTAGGATAAGTTCTCTTTAACAGTTGAAAAAGACATATTACAATCTGTATTTATGTATTAATTGTTTGGAGTTCATGCCTTGTGCCCTGTTTTTAATTCCCATCATTAAAATAATTTCTTTTCAGTGTTTTCCTTATGATTTAAAAAAAATGCTAGTGATATTACATTTGCTTTGTGTGATTGATATATATATATATACTGTACAGTAGCTCACATAAGTGAGTACACCCCTCACATTTTTGTAAATATTTTATTATATGTTTTCATGTGACAACACTGAAGAAATGGCACTTTACTACAATGTAAAGTAGTGAGTGTACAGCTTGTATAACAGTGTACATTTGCTGTCCCCTCAAAATAACTCAACACACAGCCATTAATGAAAAAGATATTGTGTACTCCGCACCAAACCTAAATAAAATGATAAACTAAACCATAAACAATGTGGTTGAAAAAGGCTGCTCCCCTAATTAAGTAGTAATAGTATTCAAATGTGAATAAATGGGATGAAGAGGGCGCTCTAAATTGCTAAGTGATTGTTTAAACGTATATAGACCAATAGGAAATGACATTCAGTAACAGACTAATGTGCAATGTGCTATACAGTGGGGACGGAAAGTATTCAGACCCCCTTAAATTTTTCACTCTTTGTTATATTGCAGCCATTTGCTAAAATCATTTAAGTTCTTTTTTTTTCCTCATTAATGTACACACGGCACCCCATATTGACAGAAAAACACAGAATTGTTGACATTTTTGCAGATTTATTAAAAAAGAAAAACTGAAATATCACATGGTCCTAAGTATTCAGACCCTTTTCTGTGACACTCATATATTTAACACAGATGCTGTCCATTTCTTCTGATCATCCTTGAGATGGTTCTACACCTTCATTTGAGTCCAGCTGTGTTTGATTATACTGATTGGACTGGATTAGGAAAGCCACACACCTGTCTATATAAGACCTTACAGCTCACAGTGCATGTCAGAGCAAATGAGAATCATGAGGTCAAAGGAACTGCCTGAAGAGCTCAGAGACAGAATTATGGCAAGGCACAGATCTGGCCAAGGTTACAAAAAAATTTCTGCTGCACTTAAGGTTCCTAGGAGCACAGTTGCCTCCATAATACTTAAATGGAAGACATTTGGGACGACCAGAACCTTTCCCAGGGCTGGCCGTCCGGCCAAACTGAGCTATCGGGGAGAAGAGCCTTGGTGGGAGAGGTAAAGAAGAACCCAAAGATCACTGTGGCTGAGCTCCAAAGATACAGTCGGGAGATGAGAGAAAGTTGTAGAAAGTCAACCATCACTGCAGCCCTCCACCAGTCGGGGCTTTATGGCAGAGTGGCCCGACGGAAGCCTCTCCTCAGTGCAAGACTCATGAAAGCCCGCATGGAGTTTGCTAAAAAACACCTGAAGGACTCCAAGAAGGTGAGAAATAAGATTCTCTGGTCTGATGAGACCAAGATAGAACTTTTTGGCCTTAATTCTAAGCGGTATGTGTGGAGAAAACCAGGCACTGCTTATCACCTGTCCAATACAGTCCCAATAGTGAAGCATGGTGGTGGCAGCATCATGCTGTGGGGGTGTTTTTCAGCTGCAGGGACAGGACGACTGGTTACATCTAGGGAAAGATGAATGTGGCCAAGTACAGGGATATCCTGGAAGAAAACCTTCTCCAGAGTGCTCAGGACCTCAGACTGGGCCGAAGGTTTACCTTTCAGCAAGACAATGATCCTAAGCACACAGCTAAAATAATGAAGGAGTGGCTTCACAACAACTCCGTGACTGTTCTTGAATGGCCCAGCCAGAGCCCTGACTTAAACCCAATTGAGCACCTCAGGAGAGAACTAAAAATGGCTGTCCACCAACGTTTACCATCCAACCTGACAGAACTGGAGAGGATCTGCAAAGAGGAATGGCAGAGGATCCCCAAATCCAGGTGTGAAAAACTTGTTGCATCTTTCCCAAAAAGCCTCATGGCTGTATTAGATCAAAAGGGTGCTTCTACTAAATACTGAGCAAAGGGTCTAAATACTTAGGACCATGTGATATTTCAGTTTTTCTTTTTCCCAAGAGAAGGCACAAAGAAATCCAAAAAGAAATCTCCTGTTTCATAGTCTTCCAAAGCAATAGTGATTATTGCTTTACCAAATTATTTAAATACACCCAATGTGAGTAAATGTTCTGCTTACCAGAAAAAAATGACCCCTTTAATTTAATTAAAAAGTCAAATGAAGCTTTGGCAGGGTAATGCCTGCTGCAATGGTATAGGCTGGAGATGTATGGAACCTTTCCTCCGCAGAGATCATATGGAATATGTAAAAAAGATCATGGAAACTTTTTTAGATACGTTTAAACTATCACTTAGGAATTTAGAGCGCCCTCTTCATCCCATTTATACACAGCCATTAATGTCTAAACCGCTGGCAACAAAAGTGAGTACACCCCTAAGTGAAAATGTCCAAATTGGGCCCAAAGTGTCAATATTTTGTGTGGCCACCATTATTTTCCAGCACTGCCTTAACCCTCTTGGGCATGGAGTTCCCCAGAGCTTCACAGGATGCCACTGGAGTCCTCTTCCACTTCTTAATGACAACATCACAGAGCTGGTGAATGTTAGAGACCTTGCGCTCCTCCACCTTCCATTTGAGGATGCCCCACAGATGCCCAATAGAGTTTAGGTCTGGAGACATGCTTGGCCAGTCCATCACCTTTACCCTCAGCTTCTTTAGCAAAGCAGTGGTCATCTTGGAGGTTTGTTTGGAGTCGTTATCATGTTGGAATACTGCCCTGCGGCCCAGTCTCCGAAGGGGGGGATCATGCTCAGCTTCAGTATGTCACAGTACATGTTGGCATTCATGGTTCCCTAAATGAACTGTAGCTCCCCAGTGCCGGCAGCACTCATGCAGCCCCAGACCATAATACTCCCACCACCATGCTTGACTGTAGGCAAGACACACTTGTCTTTGTACTCCTCACCTGGTTGCCACCACATGCTTGACAACATCTGAACCAAATAAGTTTATCTTGGTCTCATCAGACCACAGGACATGGTTCCAGTAATCCATGCCATTAGTCTGCTTGTCTTCAGCAAACTGTTTTGGGTCTTTTTTGTGCATCATCTTTAGAAGAGGCTTCCTTCTGGGATGACAGCCATGCAGACCAATTTTGATGCAGTGTGCGGCGTGTGATCTGAGCACTGACTGGCTGACCCCCCCCCCCACCCCTTCAACCTCTGCAGCAATGCTGGCAGCACTCATACGTCTATTTCTCAAAGACAACCTCTGGATATGACGCTGAGCAAGTGCACTCAACTTCTTTGGTTGACCATGGTGGGGCCTGTTCTGAGTGGAACCTGTCCTGTTAAACCGCTGTATGGTCTTGGCCACCGTGCTGCAGCTCAGTTTCAGGGTCTTGGCAATTTTCTTATAGCCTAGGCCATCTTTATGTAGAGCAACAATTCTTTTTTTCAGATCCTCAGAGTTCTTTGCCATGAGGTGCCATGTTGAACGTTCAGTGGCCAATATGAGAGAGTGAGAGCGATAACACAGAATTTAACACACCTGCTCCCCATTCACACCTGAGATCTTGTAACACTAACGAGTCACATGACACCGGAGGGGGAAAATGGCTAATTGGGCCCAATTTGGACATTTGCACTTAGGGGTGTACTCACTTTTGTTGCCAGCGGTTTAGACATTAATGGCTGTGTGTTGAGTTATTTTGAGGGGACAGCAAATTTACACTGTTATACAAGCTGTACACTCACTACTTTACATTGTAGCAAAGTGTCATTTCTTCAGTGTTGTCACATGAAAAGATATCATAAAATATTTACAAAAATGTGAGGGGTGTATTCACTTTTGTGAGATACTGTATATCTTACATATTTATATATTTATGCAATCCAAAATATATTTTGTGAGATAAAACAAACTATTTTCATGCATTGTATAAAAATGAATTTCTTCTGTTTCCCTGGTTACAAGTTTTCCATGTGTATAGAAAACTACCACAACACGCTTCGGTACTCAAATGCAATTTATGCTTTTGGCATTGCAAAAATGATCTCTGGTGTTTACTTTCAGAAATATAAGTGTCAATAGTTTATTTTTATCACTTAACAAAATGGAAAGTAAAAGTATGGAAAAGCCATGAGGTGATCATAAAATTTATTCTTACAGAATTCTGAGTTTGAAAAAAAATTTTTTTTTACAGACATCATAAAAGGTTTCTTTTTTTACAGAATTCTGAGTTTGAAAAAAGTATTTTTTTTCTTACAGGATTCTGAGTTTCAAAGTCAGAATTCTGAGATTAAAAGTCAGAATTCTGAGTTTTAAAGTCGGAATTCTGAGTTTCAAGGCCAGAGTTTGAAAAAAAATTTTTTTTTTTTTTACAGAATTCTAAGATTGGACTTTAGAATTCTGAGATTAAAAGTCAGAATTCTGAGTTTCAAAGTTAGAATTCTGAGATTAAAAGTCAGAATTCTGAGTGGCTCTTCCATAGTATAAGAACAGAAGAGAAATCCAAATCAAATCAATATTTGGTGTGACCGCCCTTTGCCTTCAAAACAGCATCAATTCTTCTAGGTACACTTGCACACAATTTTTGAAAAAACTCAGGAGTTTGGTTGTCCCAAACATCTTGGAGAACTAAGCACAGATCTTCTGTGGATGTAGGCTTCCTGAAATCCTTCTGTCTCTTCATGTAATCTCGGACAGACTCCATGATGTTGAGATCAGGTCTCTGTGGGGGCCAAACCATCACTTCCAGAACTCCTTGTTTTTCTTTACACGGAAGATAGTTCTTAATGACATTGGCTGTATGTTTGGGGCAATTGTCCTGCTGCAGAAAAAATGTGTGGCCAATCACACTCCTCCCTGATGGTATGGAATGATGGATAAGTATCTGCCTGTATTTCTCAGCATTGAGGACACCATTGATCCTGACCAAATCTCCAACTCCATTTGCAGAAATGGAGCCCCAAACTTGCAAGGAACCTCCACCATGTTTCAGTGTTGCCTGCAGATTCTCCAGCCCTTCGCCAATAAACTGCCCTCTGCTACAGCCAAATATTTCACATTTGGACTCATCAGTCCAGAGCACCTGCTGACATTTTTCTGCTCCCCAGTTCCAATGTTTTCATGCATAGTTGAGTGGCTTAGCCTTGTTTCCACGTTGGAGGTATGGCCTTTTTGACCGCTATTCTTCCATGAAGACCACTGGCCAGATTTTTACAGTAGATGGGTGTACCTGGGTCCCACGGGTTTCCCCCAGTTCTGTGCTGATGGCACTGCTGGATATCTTCTGATGTCAAAGGGAAGTAGAAAATAATTTGTATCACCACAGGGTGGTACTGTGGATACAGAATAGGTAAGAATGTGCCACGTCATAACTTAATTGGAATACTACCTTGGAACACCCTGCTGGGTGGTTCATGGAGCAGCGGATGTATTCTTCAAACAGTGACCCCAGGCAGCCATCCAAGCACTGCAGCTATTAAAGGACTGGAAGCCTCAGACCCACCTTGGTTCCGGATACCATAAAGGGCCTGTAGTTTCAAATTACCCTGCTTACAATTTGTCTGCTATTTTTTTGATGTCTATTAATTACTGATGGGCCCTTTCTAACCTATACCTTTGTCCCTATCGGTATTTCTAGTGACTGGTGACATATTCCTCAGTTCCCACTGACTCCTGGACAATTTTTCGTGTTTTTTATCGCATGACTCTAACTATTTTGAATATAAAATAATATTGGACTAAGCTTCTGAAGAAGTGCTGGTGCGCGTAACATGTAGAGCTACATCATGCCATACCAACCTACACCAAGCCTGATGGGACAATACTAATTGCTACATCTTGAACGCCCTCATTCAGGATCCAGTGTTGGTGTAGATGGTGGTGTGACTTATATTTATTAGGCAAAACCTACATTGTGATTTCTTTTAGAAATTCGTGTCTATTTTTTTAAAAACCTTTTTGTAATAAAGATGTTTTATCTTTAACTATGTGTATCTCAGTGCCTACAAAGTCAATTGTATTGTTCCAAGGTAGTATTCCAGTCAAAGGGAAGAAAGCATGATGTGTCTTTCACCTGCTGCATTAGGTTTCCTTGGCTGACCACTGAAAAGGGCTTGAACAGCACATCCTGAAGTCCCAGTATGCTTTGAAATCTTTGCCTGGGGGAGACCTTGCTGATGCAGGAATAACTACCTTGTGTCTTGTTGCTGTGCTCAATCTTGCCATGGTGTATGACCTGTGACATCAAACTGTCTTCTACAACCTCACCATAGTAGCAGAGTTTGGCTGTTCCTTACCCAGTTTTTAGCCTCCTACACAACTGTTTCTGTTTTAGTTAATGACTGTGTTTCAGTCTACATATGAAATTGATGATCATTAGCACCTGTTTCATATATTTGGTTAAGAATACACCTGACTTTAATCCTACAGAACCCCTGACTTTGTCCAAGTGTACAAAATGTGCAAGTGTAAAAGAATTGATGAGGGTTTGAAGCCAAAGGATAGTCACACCAAATATTGATTTGATTTAGATTTTTCTTCTGTTCTCTCACTTTGCATTTTGTAAATTGATCAAAATAAACAAATAAAATATATATTTTTGAAAACATTCTTACTTTACAGCATTTCTTCACACCTGCCTAAAACGTTTGCAAAATACTGTACGTTAAAGTATACCTGTATGTGAACCCTTACCTTGTATAATAACCCATTCATTTTAAAATAGAAATGAAAGACAAAACATTTGTTTAAATATATATATAAAAACATTATAAATACCTTTTTTCCATTTTTATAAGTTATCACATAATCTCTGATTACATAATCTCGGATCTCAGCTGCATAATGGGCTTAAAGTCTCATTTTTTGCAAACATGTTATAATTACCTGCTCTTTGCCGTTGGTTTTGCACAGAGCAGCTCAGATCCTCCTCTTTTCGGGTCCCTCTTCGGTGCTCCTGGCCCCTCCCTCTTGAAGAGTGCCCCCAACAGCAAGCAGCTGGCTATGGGGGCAACCCGAGCCGATCCGCAGCTTCCTGTATCCATTCAGACATGGAGCCACGGCTAGGCCCCACCCCCCTTTCTCTTCTCATTGTCTCACTGACTTTGACAGCAGCGGGAGCCAATGACGCTTCGCTGCTGTCTCAACCAATGAGGAGGGAGAGTCCCAAGCATGCGAGTAACTCCTGCAACATGGATAGAGATGGGCTCAGGTAAGTATTAGGGGGGCTGGGGGGGCTGCTGAAGGTTTTTTTTTATCTTAATGCATCACTTTTTCTGCATACAATCATTTTAACTAGTTACCGGCCACCTGCCGCAGTTGTACTGAGGCAAGTTGGCTCCCCTGCGCGAATCGCCATCATTGTACATCGGGCGCGTACACATCGATTTTTGAGCGCGCACGCGCCCATTCATGAGTGGTGGAGCCAACTAGCAGGTCCGGCGGACTCGATGTCCACCAGGCACCCACGATAACTTCAGAGACAGGCAGAACGGGGATCTGTCAGTGTAAACTAGTGATTCTCAACCAGGGTTCCACTAGAGGTTGCTAGGGGTTCCTTCAGCATTGGGCCATTTCTGCCTCTCGGATAAGTTCCCACTGACACCATTGATCTTTTTAGCTATCTGTAAGGAGGTCATTCTTCTCAATGACCACAAGTGTAAGGACCATTCTTCCCACTGGCCATCACACTAATGTATCATGAGTTGTAGATTTCTAATTTTTAGCAGGGGTTCCCCGAGACTGGAGAACTATTTCAAGGGTTCCTCTGTGTTGAAAAGGTTGAGAAAGGCTGGTGTAAACAAACAGATCCCGGTTCTCTCAGAGGAGGAGAGAGAGAGTCTGTTCCTAGTGATCAGGAACAGCGATCTGTCTCCTCATCCAGTTAGCCCAGCCCTCATAAAGTTAGAAACACCTCTCTGGGGATCACTTAACCCCTTGATCGCCCCCTAGTGTTAACCCCTTCCCTGTTAGTGACATGTATACAGTAATAGTAAACTATTTTAAACTCTGATCGCTGTATAAATGTCAATGGTCCCTGCTCTTCTGGGGTCCCTCGGCGGCTCTCTTGGCTGCTCCCCACATCAGATAACCCCCTGGGAGAAGTGCTCTCCCAGGGGGTTACCTTGCGGGCGCGCTCCCGAGTCCAGCATTTGGTGTCCATAGACGTCGAATGCAGGACTCAGCCCCACCCCCCTGGCGCTCCCATTATTGGATTTGATTGACAGCAGTGGGAGCCAATGGCTGCGCTGCTATCAATCTATCCAATCAACAGCCGAGAACCCCAGGCAGAGAGGAAGCGCGTCCCCGTGGGATAAGTTTGAGGGTTCGGGGGGGGGGGGGCGGGGGTCAGGTCACTGACAGGTGTTTTATCACCTTAATGTATAGGATGCATTAAGGTGAAAAAACACGAACCTTTACAACCCCTTAAAGTGGTTAAAGAGCTGGGAGTGAAGAAACAGCAGTACACTAATCTTCTCAGTAAATGACTGTGCAGGGGTGCATGTCAGCACAAGTTTTGGCCATTGGAGGGCAGGCAGGTTGTGCTCCCAGCACAGACAAATAAAACCTGACCACTCTCATGCCTAGTGAGGTCAGCTTGAAATAGGAAAGCAGGGTGACTGGCAGGATCACCAGGCATTTCACACAAAGGAAGCAATGAAAAGAGAACAGGATACTTTTTAACACAAGTACATGGTACAACATACACTTGCACTAATAATTCTCAGTTATCCTGCTGATTTTTCCTAAATCTTCCATGATAAATAACGCAACTGGCCAAGATTATTCATCTCAAGCAGAAAGGTCATCAAGTGGTCATCTCCATAGTTTAAAGATTATATTTTATTATGCTCCAAGGCATGCACATTCTAGATATATAGTACGACTTATCTCTGCAGCACTTAAGCCTTTACGCTGTGACTCTCTGGAGTGAAACTAAGAAGGTTTAGCCGCTGGTCAATAACAAGTGCTGACATCCTTTAATGTTTTGTGAGGCATACAGCTTGCTCTGCTCATCAATGGCTCCAGAGGTACGGTATGCGCATAGCTGAGTGGGCTTACTTCCCAAAATACACAGGAGCTAAAATCAAAGGTAAACATTTAGTTCATAAGAAAAAAAGGGGAACTTAGTGGGACTTTATATGAAACATATGTGATTACATCTCCATCCCCAATTCAGTAGAAACAAAAAAGGAAGTAAAAAATGGGACTTTATATGAGGTAAGTGCGGCAACAGAAATGCAGTCAATATAAAAACGCAATGTTTATTGGTAAATAATTACATAACATATTAGAAAAATCCATTCATAGGTTTGTGTCCATAATGACAACATTGTATGTAAAAAAAATTGGCAACAACAATAAATAATACATTGTATAGTAAATATATGCCCGCCGCATCAAGATAATACATTGTAGGGTAAATACATAACAGCCATCCTAGAGAACACGGACCACCTCAGAAAAAGTATAATGATAAAATCTGTATATATGAAACTGGTTAAACCATCCAATGAAGATGAGATGCATCGAATTATCCCTATGCGTTTCGTAGATCTAATCCAATCTTCAGGGGCAAATGCATTAAACATTTGTGAAAAAAAAACACAAATATTTAAAAAATAGAAAATATTATTGTATAAAACAATCTAGCCAGGGTCCTTGACAAAATTGAATACTAACCAAAGGGAGGAGAGTGCTTCTCCCCCTTGGTTACTTACATATAAGCTAAATATGAAGTGGTGAGATTGCAACAAAAGTGCAGCTCAAGGTGTCTGTCACCTCTGGATATTTCTTTCCTGTGGAGGTTCCTTTTATGCTCCTGTTCCAATCCTTAGGTCCCAGTACATTAGCTCTCGTGACAGACGTACCGATACTTTTTTCAAATACTCGCCGATACCGATCACCGATACTTTTTGTTAATGTCATGTGACAGTGGCACTAATATGCAGCACTGATGATGCGTGGACTGTGTCAGTAGTTTTTTCATTTTTATTAAACCTTTTATTATTTTTTTTTAATTTTTTGTTTGTTTTTTTTTTTTTTTACAATGCTTTCTTTTTTGGATGGACAGTGTCAGTGTGCTTTTAGTTTTTCTTATTTTTACAATTCAACCTTTTAAAAAAAAATTTTACAATTCTTTATTTTTTTTATTCTTTTTAATTTTTTTTTTCATCAGCCCTGTTGGGGGGCTTTGGTGAGATATCAGGGGTCTCAACAAACCCACGACATCTCCCTTTTGAGACAGGGAAAGGGACTGAGGACACAAATTCCCCAGTCCCTTTCTCTGCAGCCTCAGCTGCACTGGAGATGAATGGACAGGAGACAGAGGCTCCTCTGCACTCATAAACTGAAGCATTGTAAACACAGGTTACAATGCTGAGTTATGAATGAACAGTCAGTGATCACTGACTCTGTTCATTCGGTTAAGGAGGGAGCCGGTAAATGACAGATTTACCCACTTGTTCCTCCGCTCTCCATCCTGACAGATCAAGGACAAAGGGGGCAGAGGAGTGGAGCAGAGGGGGATCGGAGCACGGAGGAGGGCAGGAGTGGAGCACATGGAGGGGGACAGAAGCGGAGCACACAAAGGGGGACAGGAGGAGAGCATGGAGGGGGACAGGAGCGGAGCACATGGAGGGGGACAGGAGCGGAGCATGGAGGGGGACAGGAGCGGAGCACACATAGGGGGACAGGAGCGGAGCACAGAGGGGGACAGGAGTGGAGCACACGGAGGGGGACAGGTGAGGAGCAGACAGAGGGGGACAGGAGTGGAGCACGGAGGGGGATAGGAGCGAAGCACACGGAGGGGGACAGGAGCGGAGCACACAAAGGGGGACAGGAGGAGAGCATGGAGGGGGACAGGAGCGGAGCACATGGAGGGGGACAGGAGCGGAGCATGGAGGGGGACAGGAGCGGAGCACACATAGGGGGACAGGAGTGGAGCACATGGAGGGGGACAGAAGCGGAGCACACAAAGGGGGACAGGAGGAGAGCATGGAGGGGGACAGGAGCGGAGCACACGGAAGGGGACAGGAGCGGAGCATGGAGGGGGACAGGAGCGGAGCACATGGAGGGGGACAGGAGCGGAGCACAGAGGGGGACAGGAGTGGAGCACACGGAGGGGGACAGGTGAGGAGCAGACAGAGGGGGACAGGAGTGGAGCACGGAGGGGGATAGGAGCGAAGCACACGGAGGGGGACAGGAGCGGAGCATGGAGGGGGACAGGAGCGGAGCACACGGAGGGGGACAGGAGCGGAGCACAGAGGGGGACAGGAGTGGAGCACACGGAGGGGGACAGGTGAGGAGCAGACAGAGGGGGACAGGAGCGGAGCACACGGAGGGGGATAGGAGTGAAGCACACGGAGGGGGACAGGAGCGGAGCACGGAGGGGAACAGGAGCGGAGCACACAGAGGGGGACAGGAGCAGAGCATGGAAGGGGACCGGAGGAGCTTGGAGGAGCACAGAGGAGGACACAGAGGAGGACTGGAGGAGGATACAGGGACAGTCAGGGGTGATCGGTGCGGCATTCGGGGGAGTTACAAGCACCAATCCCCACTGTATACATTTCAATAAAGCAGCTGAAAGCCACGGGAGGGAGAGGAGGAGAAGCGGCTGTCAGCTGCTTTATTGAAATCTATACAAGGGGATCGGTGCTTGTAACTCCCCCATTCCTGACTGTCCAGGTATCAGATCAAGCATCGGAGCGTTTGCCTGAGTACAAGCACTTGGGCAAATGCTCGGTATCGGCACAAATATTGATACTAGTATCGGTGCAACCCTATTTTAAAGGGTGCCCAAAACTGTCCATAATTTGGGAGGGTGCCTCAAGATTTTCCATAATTTTAAAGGGTGCCTCGACTGAAAAAAGGTTGAGAAACACTGCATTATGCTGTGCTTTGTTGGAATAAAATAGTGCAGGTCCAATTTTAGGCTTTAATGGTGCTTTGGTAGCATATCAAAAAAGATGAGCTCCCATAAAGCAGCGCAGAGTAACACGCATTAAATACCTACCGCATTTTTACCTGCAAAAACACATGCATTTATTAATTTATTCATAAAGCTGAAGTTAGCCCTTTATAAACTTGTTAGCCAATAAAGGGCATAAAAGGAGATATACAGAACAGCGGCACGGGTTCAAAAAGCTTTTCTAAGAAGCAGCTTCTATCCAATTTTAATTTGTAAAACCATCAAAAATGGAAATCTATAAATAAAATGGACAGTGCTACCATCAATGCACTCAAAAAATGTATATGCCCAAACATATGTGCAACTCATGTAAACAATATATAGCAATGTGCATAATGTGCAAATCCAAAAATTCATAAAAAAGTACAACATGCAATGTGCAGATATACAAATTCATGTAAGTCTTGTATAGAAGCCCCATACAATAATAATTCAATAATCGTGCAATTGTCATGCAAAAAAAAAAAATATCTTGAGTGTCCCACGTATTATGTTTTAAAACATAAAATCTTTGTAAAAATTCTTCCTAGTGTTCACCAAATTTGTGCTCTCCATCACCACATATACTAAATAAAAAATATACTAAATAAACTCACCAGAGCCCAGTGCTTGTAATATTATAAACCAGCTAATAGCGCCAGAAACTCTGGGAGTAACAATCTGCAGCTTCACGACTTTCCTCTTAAATACCTCTTATAAAACGTGTAGGGAGGGGCTTGGGATGCTTGTTATACTTTTTTTGCTTGAAAATTGCACGAGTATTGAATTATTATTGTATGGGACTTCTATACAAGATTTATATGAATTGCTCGTTGCACTTTTTGATTGTATCTTTTGAAGGAATTTTTGTATTTGCACATTATGCGCATTGCACTTTGTGCTTATATGAGTTTGTTTGGGCATTTTCATTTTTTTGAGTGTATTTGTGGTAGCGCTGTCCATTTTATTTAAAGCCGATAAAGGGTATCACTTAAACTCCAAAGTTTCTGCAATACAGTTAATGCGACTACTAAAGTGCAATTTTCCAGCAGGTTCATGTACTGTAAATATCCTTTATTTATTTTTATTTTATTTTTTATTTTTTTATTTTCTACAAAAACTGGAAATCAAATGGAATTTTTAAAAATGTGCTTTTCAAAAACAAAGTCAACTATTTTAAATCTTGGTATTTGGAAATGTCTTTAAAGAGTGGGGCAGTTCCTTTGAAATTGATTCATAGGTTAGAAGTTTATGGTTCCAGAGTAAAAAAAGTGTGAAAAAAATTGTGTAGTTTGTTTAAACCCCTTCACGCCGACTGTACGCAAATGTGCGTTCATGGCTTGAAGGGGTTAAACCGAGGTGATGCCTGCACCCGGTACCGTTTTTTAGAGCGGACGGTTGGCTTTTTAGCAATAGCCGCTCGGCTGTTATCCTAAGGAGCAGAAGGGGAAGCCCCCACCGCCTTCCGCCGCTCTTCCCAGGCCTCCTGTCCCACCGGAAGACCCGAGCCATCAGCTGGCATGTGTGCTGGCTAGGCTGAGACCCGAACAAAGACCCCCTGATCCCTCCATAAATAGTACCTGTCACCACCTATTACTGTCAAAAGAGCCAACTTCCCTAAACTACGAACCTTGCTAGAAGATATGAATTAGGATAAAATCTTAGGAACAAAGAACACAGAGGAGAGATGGGTTTGCTTTAAGAGCATATTAAATAAGGGCATTAGCCAATGCATCCCATTGGGTAATAAATTTAAAAAAAGGAACAAAAGTCCTGGATGGCCTAACTCCAATGTAAAAATGCATATAAAAGCAAAGGAGAAGGCCTTCAAAAAATACAAGTTTGAGGGATCATCATCAGCATTCAAACTTTATAAAGAATGCAACAAGAAATGTAAGGGTGCAATTAGGGCGGCTAAGATAGAACATGAAAGACACATAGCGGAGGAGAGCAAAAAAAATCCCAAGAAATTCTTTAAATATGTAAACAGTAAAAAAGGGAGGACAGACCATATTGGCCCCATAAAGAATGAGGAAGGACATCTGGTTACAAAGGATGGGGAGATGGCGAAGGTATTGAATTTATTCTTCTCCTCAGTCTTCACGAGTGAATCGGGGGGCTTCAGTAACCAAAACTGCAGTGTTTATCCTCATGACACAACACAGGAAGAACCTCCATGGCTAGCAGAGGACAGAATTAGACTTGGGAAACTTAACATTAATAAATCACTGGGACCAGATGGCCTTTAAATCGAAAATAAAGAATTAAACAAAAAGATAGAATAAATAAAATAGAAAACTTAGGCTGGCCATACATTATACAATTTTCCTTTAGATTTAACAAAACCATATAATAGGAAGTCAAACCTTTTCAAATTGTATGCAATCAGGCAGGCCCTTGCACTACATACTTGATGATCTAAAGGAAATTGAATAAGATAATTGTATAATGTATGGCCAGCTTTACGCTATCAATATGTAACATTTAAATGACCTACAGTACCTCACAAAAATGAGTACTCCCCTCACATTTTTGTAAATATTTTAAGAAAATCTTTTCATGTGACAACACTGAAGAAATGACACTTTGCTACAAGTTAAAGTAGTGAGTGTACAGCTTGTATAATAGTGTCAATTTGAGAGATTTGCTGCCGGCACTGGGGAGCTTCAGTTGATTGAGGGAACCATGAATGCCAACATGTGCTGTGACATATTGAAGCAAAGCATGATCCCTTCCATTCGGAGACTGGGCACAGGGCAGTATTCCAACATCATAACGACCCCAAACACACCTCCAAGACGACCACTGCCTTGCTAAAGAAGCTGAGGGTAAAGGTGATGGACTGGCCAAGCATGTCTCCAGACCTAAACCCTATTGAGCATTTGTGGGACATCCTCAAACAGAAGGTGGAGGAGCACAAAGTCTCTAACATCCACCAGCTCCCTGATGTCGTCATGGAGGAGTGGAAGAGGACTCCAATGGCAACCTGTGAAGCTCTGGTGAACTCCATGCCCAAGAGGGTTAAGGCAGTGCTGGAAAATAATGGTGGCCACACAAAATATTGACACTTTAGGCCCAATTTGGACATTTTCACTTAGGGGGTGTACTCACTTTTGTTGCAATGGCTGTGTGTTGAGTTATTTTGAGGGGACAGCAAATTTACACTGTTATACAAGCTGTACACTCATTACTTTACATTGTAGCAAAGTGTCATTTCTTCAGTGTTGTCACATGAAAAGATATAATAAAATATTTACAAAAATGTGAGGGGTGTACTCACCTTTGTGAGATACTGTATATAAGTTTAAAAAAATGTTATGCTCACTTTGTATCATCTTTGTTACAACCCTCGTATATGAATAGGGTGAACTTCTGTGACTTAGAGACCAGTGGGGGAAAAAATCCCAGCCTGTGATGGATGCAGACTGTGTGTGTCAAATGTGAAAATACTTCAGGCGCATTTCTTCTGCAACAGAGTTAAGATTTATCAAACAGATGCCAGGTAAGGATAAAGTTTCTTTTTTTACAGGAGTTTTTTGATCTTCATTTCCCATTGTGGAGATACTTTAGTCAGCCTTTTCCTGCAACAGAGTGAAGATTTGTGAATGAAAAAAGGGAAAGGTAAGTTGAAAGTCTCTTGGCCCCCCATTGCAGTCTTATACTTTATTATTATTATATACCTTTAAATATTTTTATGCTTACATGGTAAATAAAATGAATGAGTTGGGCAACTAAATGGTAAATGAGGTTTAATGTTGAAAAATGTAAAGTAATGCATTTGGGTGCTAAAAATATGAACACAAGTTACTCACTAGGGGGCTAACCCCTGGGGGAATCTAGGATGGAGAAGGACCTGGGGGTCCTAGTAGATGATAGGCTCAGCAATTGCATGCAATGCCAAGCTGCTGCAGGCAAAGCCAACAGAATATTGGCATGCATTAAAAGGGGATTCACTCCAGAGATAAAACAATAATTCTCCCGCTCTACAAGACTCTGGTCCGGCCGCACCTAGAGTATACCGTCCAGTTCTGGGCACCAGTCCTCAGGAAGGATGTACTGGAACTGGAGAGGGTGCAGAGAAGGGCAACAAAGCTAATAAAGGGACTGGAGGATATTAGTTATAGGGAAAGACTGCAAGCTTTGAACTTTTTCTCTCTGGAGAGGAGACGCTTGAGAGGGGATATGATGGCGATGTTCAAATACCGTACTGGTGACCCCACAATATGGAAAAAACTTTTCAGGGAAAGGGAATTCAAAAAGACACACGGACATTCACTGAAATTGGGAGAGAAGCGGTTTAACCTTAAACTGCATAGAGTGTTCTTTACTGTCAGAGCAGTAAGGATGTGGAGTTCCCTTCCAGAAGTGGTGGTATTAGCAGGGAGTGTCGATAGTTTCAAAAATCTATACCGATCTAAACCTTACCGATCACAACATACAGGGATATACAATGTACTATTGACATAAACACAAAGCACACTCACACACCACAGGTTGAACTGGATGGACTGGTGTCTTTTTTCAACCTTATCAATTATTTAACTTTTTAACTATGTAACTATGGTCGTGCATTTACATCACTAAGAAACTGTTCTGTTCTTTTTCTTTTTGTTTTTTGTGCTTTGTTTTACATATTTATGTTGTAGCTATAGAAAAATGTTGTATAGTATATTATACTATCATTGTAAGAGCTTGCTTTCTTGTACATGAAGAACAACTGTCACACTACTTACACATTTTAATCGTTTAAGCTCATCAAAACATGGAAGTATTAAAAAATGCATTCTAAGAAGATGTAATCTATAAAAGTCTTTGGGAATTTCACTATGTAAGATTAAAGAGGACTTAGTGTTATAATATGATCCTTATCTCCCTTGAATTTATAAACCAGTGCTGGTCAAATTACTTCATATGGAATGTTTCAAGTGTGGCCCCTGGCATAACTAAAGGGCCGCACATAACAGTCAGTGTATGCAGTAGTACAGTACAAGACGGGGCATACTGCATTAGATGGTCATAGATGCTGGTCATGCTACAGGAGATGGCCGAAGACTGTTGGCATTCAACAGGGGTGGTTGGAGACTGGGGGCAGGCTGCAGGAGATTGTCAGAGACTGGGAACACCTTACTGCCATTACAGTCTCTTTAAAAGTCAGTGTTTCTTGCTATTCCCCTTATAAAAATGGCTAGTACCCCCTTATAGATTGTTAGGTATTAGGTACTCATACAGTATGCCTTTGTCTTATATTTTTCAATAAAATCTAACAAAAAAAAAGAGATGTCATCCTGTGCCAGCCAGCAAAGACAGCCAAAGACCGACACACAGGAGAACAAGTCAGAGCCAGCGAGGGACCATTGGAAAGCTGAGTATTAACCTCTTTAGTTCAGCTCTAATTTTAAAACTTTTTATACAAGGTGTCCACTTTGTTTTTTGAAAAGTACAGCAGGAGCTGTTTTCTTTGAGGCTGTCTCTCTCTAACTGAAACTCTCAATGAAGCAGTACAGAGCAGAGAGATCTGAGAAGAAAGAGGGATGAATCAGTCCTCTAAGTCAATTAACTTTGTATGTATTCTGAAATTCAGCTCTGTAAACAGGGTTTTATCAGCAAAATCTATATCTATATCTATATTCAGACTGGGAGGAAGTGGTACATGACGAAAGCACTCAAGCGGAGTGTGGGACATTTCGTTACATACATAATATAGTATCTAATCAATATGATTAATGAGATTATAAGAGAAACTGTGGGGAAGGTGAAAGAGGTATCATATACAGGAAAGCAGGGGCCGTTTAGTGAAAAAAGAGAATAAAATATAAAATATGGATCAAGCTAACAGTGATGGAAAGAGTAAAAAATTATTATTAAAACTGTTTCTGGGTGGTTAAAAATCACTAATAAAGCAATTGAAGTCGAATTCAATGTTCCCAGAGGTGCACAAAGAGTCCAATATAAAAATCTACATTGATTCTAAGTGGCTGAGGGTCCTCACTTTATGACTGCCCCGCCAGTGTTTTTTATATGGTTCTATCCCCCAGAATTTCAAATGGATGAGATCTTTATTGTGGTGTGTGGCAAAATGTTTGGAAACACTATGTTTTTCGAATCCTTTAAGAATATTCTGTACATGTTCTTTGATGCGTACTTTGAAGGTTCTTTTCGTGCGTCCTATGTATTGTAGCCCGCAGCTACATTCCAAAGCATAGACTGCCCCTTCTGTATTACAGCCTATGAAGTCTTTAACCTCATAGGTATTGCCTGTACTGGTGGATGTGAACATAAATTACTTTTCAACAGGGCGTTTTGTTTTAGTACATGCAAATTTGGAATAGAAAGGCAACGGAAGTGACGTCAGGCTGCAAGCTCGCTACTCGTTTGGTTTTGTTTTATACATCTGCTTTTATGTGAGTACCAATCTTGGCTGTTATTAAATAAATATCCAGTTCTTATATACTTCACTTTTTGGGTCCCCTATTCTCTTTCTCCATATCACTGATGTGCCCACCTGGGAGGATCTCTACTGTTAGATATCTTTTTTGTTTTATGAGAACCATCCACCAGGACACCAGGCTTCATAGATGATAATTATGATATTGTCATCCATAAGAAATTCTTAGGGTGACCTACTGCAGGACCCCAGATTTCCGGATTGCTTCTGGCTATTTTTACGCTGTTACCTTACTGCGGTAAGGTAAGGAGCCATTGCACACTGAGGTGTGATTGCACTGAAGAGGAAAATCACCAATTCACATTATTACACCTACACAGAGTGTCAATTGGAGCCCAGCACTCTATTTCTTGCACTGTATTCACCAGCATTTGTTTGAAGACTTATGCTCACCTTGGATCTCATTTCTTTGTTTTTTGGCACTAGCACTTTATCTTGTTTAGGGTAACACCGATTTGGATGCTATTCCTTTGTATTACTATTTGCACCTACATTGTACATTGGGAGTTTAACTCTTAGGTATTTTTGAGCACTCGGCACTTTGGATTGCCTAATATCATTTTGCACTTATATTGTGCCTTTTAAAGTTTGTCATTTATGTATTTGAACACTTAGCACTTTATAGTAGTTACTTTTACCTGATGTGATGGAGGACCTCTGATGTGCTGGGTGGACCACTGATGTAAAGAGGGGACTTTGTGATAGACGGGCTCTGTGAGGGGGAGACTGTGATGTGAAGGGAGGGCCCTGTTATAATGTGATTAGGGGGCCTCTGATGTGATGGTGGGACCTCTGTTATGATAGAGGACCTCTGATGTGGTGGAGAACCTCTAATGTGATGGAGGACCTCTGATGTGATGGAGAACTTCCAATGTAATGGGGGGCTTCTGATGTGATGGAGGGCATCTGATGTGATGGGGGACCTCTGGTGTGAAGTGTGGACTTATAATATGAAGTTAATTTCATCAAGGTGGTTATATGCACTGTCCCAGGCTCAGGATTCCCATTGATAAGTAGCTTTTACTTTTTTTACCTTTTAGACTGGGGTGCCTTGGGATTTTGCATACTTTTACAGGGTTCCAGAGCTCAAAAAAGGGCCAAAAAGGGTATGCACCTAAATTTGACCTAAGATTAATCTCTTGCTGTCCCTAATGCAACAGAAGTATGGGCAGGACTGGGAGCCATTCAAGTGTGCTACATGCAAATGTGTTAACAAAAAAACATGTGGATGGGAGATCAGAACAAGGTGAATAGAGGAATGACCTCATCAGTCTGCTGCTACTATTTCACTCTCCAATCAAGTAGTCTGGGGCTGTAGAGGGAACATCTCTAAATTCCTTATCTGTAAGTGGTGTCATCCACCTGAATGTGCTGTGTGGCGGAACTGTAAAAATCTCAAGTCTAGATGGACAGAAATACAAATCAGTTCGCAGGTAATGCAGCTTCCATATAATTATTTTATCTGTATAGTTTGCAATTTGGCTTGAGTTCAGCTGTACCTCTAATGTAATCGCAGTACATGAGGTAACTGGCTGTTTTTTTTAGTTTGGGAAAGTTTTATCCTGGCCCCTATTTATAAAATGCCAACTTACTGACCTCCTCTTAAAGAGGAAGTTCATTCCTGTTGTTATAAATGAAAAGTCTCTGGAGCCACCATCTTGGATGTGGGAGCTGGCTGTGACTTCTTGATGTCTAACAGCCAGCTCCCACTGTGCATGAACAAGATCATGCAGCATGTAAGGCTGGTCCTGCAGCTGTCTTGGGTACGTGACATGGCCCAGGAGACTATAGGTGGGGTGGGAGGGCTAAACTAACATCATCCTTAAGGACTGAGGAAGTGGGAGTATGTACCTGTTAAAAAAAGGTACCTGCTCCACGAAAAACAAATATGCAACTCTGTTAGAAGTGGGGGGAAGGGAGGATGAGTGAAGGTCCACTTTAAAGCTGGCTATACACTAGTAGAATGTCATACAAAATGTTTCATTCTAAGAAAATTTTAATCAATTTTCAAATCTTTAGTGGGGTCAAATCAACTTCCATTTTTGATGATAGAGATGAGAAAATTCAAGGGAGCAGGATGAAAAATATTATATATATATATATACTATGCTCTCTCACTCACATCTTCAATCTCTACCTCTCTACTGGCACCTTGCCCTCCCCTCTAAAGCTTGCAAAGATCACTCCCATACTTAAAAAGCCCTCACTGGACCCCACCAACCTGAACAATTTAAGACCCATCTCATCTGCTCCAATTTACCTGTAAACTTTTAGAACGCTTAGTCTTATCTTAACTTTTACTCGCAGCACTCCACAGAAGTTGCCTTACAAAAACTCGCTAACAATTTACTAACTGCTAAAACCGATGGCCACTACTCCATATTCCTACTATTAGACCTCTCTGCAGCTTTTGATACCGTTGACCACCCACTCCTTCTCAATAAACTCCACTTTATTTCCTTGGTCTCCATGATTCTGCTCTATCCTGGTTTTCCTCCTACCTCTCACAGTGCTCCTTCAGTGTTAACTATAACTCTGTCTCCTCCTCTTCATTGCCCCCTTCTGTAGGGGTCCCCCAAGGCTCTGTTCTTGGACCCCTTCTCTTCTCTATCTACACCTCCTCCCTTGGTCACTTGATAACCTCCCATGGCTTCCAATGCCACCTCTACGCCGATGACACACAAATCTATCTGACTACTCCTCACCTCACCCCTTCAGTCTCTTCTTGCATTACTAACTTACAAACTGACATATCAGCATTGATGTCGCACCACTTCCTTAAACGAAATCTCAAACCAAGCTGATAATATCTCCACCCCTCGCCCGTGCCCCCCTCCATTACTTTTTCATTATGATCAATAATGCCACTATCAGTCCCTCCCCTCGTGCTAGGGTAATAGGTGTAAACCTAAACTCTGACCAGTCCTTTTAACCCCTAAATCCAATTGCTTTTAAAAGCTTGTTGACTTCACTTCTATAACATCTCTAAAATTTGCCCCTTTATAACTAATGAAACCACCAAACTACTCATTCATTCCCTTGTTATCTCTCACCTTGCCTATTGCAACTCCCTTCCTTACAGGCCTACCTCTCCATAGGCTATCCCCTCTATCAGTCTATCATGAATGCTGCTGCCAGACTCATCTACCTTACCAATGGCTCAGTGTCCGCCACCCCTCTCTGCCAGTCCTTCCACTGGCTTCCAATTGCCCAGCAAATTAAATTCAAAATACTAACTTCAACATACAAAGCCATTCACAACTCTGCCCTGAGCTACATCACCAATCTTGTCTCCAAATATCACCCAAGCTGTCCTCTCCGCTCTTCTCAAGACCTCCTGCTCTCTTGACTCTTCCTCCCATGCTCATCTTCAGGACTTCTCCAGAGCCTCTCCCATCCTCTGGAATTGACTACCTCAGTCTGTCTGGCTATCTCCTACTCTAGCTGCCTTTCCCTAAAAACTCATCTCTGCAGGGAAGCCTTACATGCCTTCAAGTAACTGAACTTTTATCACTTCCATCAGCCCCCCCCCCCCCAGTTATAACCTTCTGTACCACTTGCCCCACCCTATTAAATTGTAAGCTCTTATAAGCAAGGCCTTCTTAACCCTCTTGTATTTTATTGTGACTGTATTGTCTCCCTTTATATTGTAAAGTGCTGTGCAAACTGTTGGCCCTATATAAATCCTGTATAATAATAAAACTACTTTCGAAAGACATTGGTCAAGCCATCAAATGTACTAAGAGTTTTTCTACAAATTTATGTACATATTTTCATTATAAAATCTACTACTGTATAGCCAGCTTAAGCACATCAAACTAATTGGACAAACACATAGAAAACATTGAAATCTACACATCTCCAGTTGGTGTAAATCATTAATGTGCCGAGTCTGTGTACACATTGAAGTATGGGGGGGAAATCACGAAACCCATGCATTTTTAATGTAGAATGCGTTCCTGTTCATTTATTTATCTGATGTATGTACGTCATTAGAGATACATTGAGTTTTGCCATCACTATTAATATTAAATTATTTTTTACACTAAGTACAGCTGTGGCCAAAAGTTTTGAGAATGACACAAATATTCATTTTCGCAAAGTCTGCTGCTTCAGTGTTTTTAGATCTTTTTGTCAGATATTACTATGGTATACTGAAGTATAATTACAAGCATTTCATAAGTGTCAAAGGCTTTTATTGACAATTACATTAAAGGAGAAGTACAGCCAAAGAGCGTTTGGCTGTACTTCTCCTATGGATCACAGGAGTGCAGTTTGTTTTGCACTCTTGTGACCTGTTTTCAGCAGAGAGCGGGCTGAAGTCTGCTGACGTCAAAGAGTTGGTCCAGGGTCAGGCATCATTACGACCATAGAGTTGGGATGAGCCCAGATCCCTAGACCGGCACCCGGCTCAGCCTTTCAGTAAACTGTTGAGAGCATGAGCCGACTGTTTCTGCCTCTCCACAGTCCAGTGCTCCAGTGAGTGAGGAGGGGGCAGAGCTGTCAATCAGCAGCTCTCTGCTCGGGGAGCTGTGAGAACCGAGTGATCGGCGGTTTTCAATCTCTCAGTTCTCAGTGTTAGAGGCGCCGGGGGACAGATGAAGCATCGGACCGATGCTGTATCCACCTAGGTAAGTATGAATAAAAAAAAAACATACTTCTCTCTTAAGTTTATGCAAAGTGTCCATATTTGCAATGTTGACCCTTCTTTTTCAAGACCTCTGCAATTCGACCTGGCATGCTGTCAATCAACTTCTGGGCCATATCCTGACTGATGGCAGCCCATTCTTGCATAATGAATGTTTGGAGTTTGTCAGAATTTGTGGGGGGGTTGTTCACCCGTTTCTTGAGGATTGACCACTAGTTCCCAATGTGAATAGGTTCTGGGGAGTTTCCTGGCCATGGACTAAAAATGTTGATGTTTTGTTCACCAAGCCGCTTAGTTATCACTTTTGCCTTATGGCAAGGTGCTCCATCATGCTGGAAAAGGCATTTTTCATTACCAAACTGTTCTTGGATGGTTGTGAGAAGTTGCTCTCTGAGGATGTTTTTGTACCATTCTTTATTCATGGCCGTGTTCTTAGACAAACATAAATGGTTTCAGGATGCTTTACTGTTGGCATCACACAGGATTGATGGTAGCGCTCACCTTTTCTTCTCGGGACAAGTTTTTTTCCAGATGCCAAACAGAAAGGGGATTCATCAGAGAAAATGACTTTACCCCAGTCCTCAGCAGTCCAATCCCTGTACCTTTTGCAGAATATCAGTCTGTCCCTGATGTTTTTCTTGGACAGAAGTGGCTTTTTTGCTGCCCTCCTTGACACCAGTCCATCCTCCAAAAGTCTTCTACTCACCGTGCATGCCGATGCAATCACACCTGCCTGCTGCCATTCCTGAGCAACAGGGGCGTAACTACCACCATAGCGACCCATGCGGGCACTATGGGGCCCGCAGCCGAGTGGGGCCCAGTGAGGATAAGAGCACCGCCGGCACAGTCTCCCAGCCAGGGGAAGAGAGAGGAAAGGAAGAGACGAGCTGTCCGTACCAGCAGAGAGCTGAATTGCCAGATGTAAGAGCTTTCATTAGAACTTCCAGTGTTCCCAGGGCTCACGTCACATAGCTCCACCTTTTGGCCCGGTGCCTTTGATAGACAGAACGCCGATCCAATGTGGAACATGTGACGTCATCAAAGGCGTCGGGCCAAGAGGTGGGGCTATGTGACGATGAGCCCCAGGAAGACAGGAAATTCAAATGAAAGCTATTACAGTGGGCAATCCCGCTCTCTGCTGATCTGGGTGGCTTGCCTCTTCCTCTGCATAGGTGGGGCCGTATGGGGCACAGGCAGACCAGGCTGTATTGGGCACAGGTCACGCTGTATTGGGCACAGGTCACGCTGAATTGGGCACAGGTCACGCTGTATGTGGCACAGGTCACGCTGCATTGACACTTAGACAGCTGTGGGGGGGGGGCTGTTTGCAGGGGGGCCTCATACAACATTTTGCTATGGGGCCCTGCTATTTCTAGTTACGCCCCTGCTGAGCAAGCTCTGCACTGGTGGTGCCCCGGTCCTGCAGCTGTATCAACTGTAAGAAAGTGTCCCGGTGCTTGCTGGACCTTCTTGGGCGTCCTGAAGCCTTCTTCATCAATTCTGCAGCAATGTTTTTATGGGATTAAGTGGGACTTTGCAATTAATTGCATTTCATCTGATCACCCTTCATAACATTCTGGAGTAAACTGCAAACTGCCATCATAAAAACTGAGGTAGCAGACTTTGTGAAAATTTATATTTTTGTAATTTTAAAAACTTTTGGCCACGGCTGTAGTATGATTTTTTTGTATACTCTGTATGTTTTCATTAGAAAAAATAATTAAAGAAGAATTGCAGGTATGGATATTTTAAACATAGTCACACTGGTCCAACTTGGACAATGTAACTTTGTATATACCATATCTGTGGGAATCCCACAGAAAAGGGAGGAGAAACCAGGGAAGGCAAGATATACGCACATTAACCTTCAGTGTTTGTTCTGCTCTGTGTTCTCTTCCCTATTATCTATTGGATATAGGATACCCCTGTAAAAAACAAACATTAAACAGAGTTGTTTCACAAAGGACACTTTAAAACTATTTCTGCTCATCTTGTATTGGAACAAGATAAGGGAATTCTATTGCAAAGTTTATAATTAATTGATTTTGACTGATGTGGAAGAAAATTGCAGAGATAGCGGTGGCATGTAGTTCTACTGAACAATCGGTCTAAGATAAAATAGGACTAGACAAAACATGAGACAGATGGACAAGTAAAAGGCCATTGTTAAGAGATAATGGGGACTGAGAATGTTAGCCAGAAACTGGTACAAAAAACTTTTGCTAAGGATGGCGGAATGAAAGTGAGTAATTTCTGCAGCCAAGCATGTAATGCCCCGTACACACCAGCCGAATTCCCGCCAGCAAAAGTCCGATGTGAGCTTTTGGTCGGAAATTCCGACCGTGTGTATGCTCCATCAGACTTCCCGCCAGCAAAAGATTGAGAGCAGGTTCTCAATTTTTCGGTCAGAAAAAGTTCCGATCGGAAACTCCGAATGTCTGTACCAATTCCGACGCGCAAAATTCCTACGCATGCTCGGAAACAATTCGACGCATGCTCGGAAGCATTGAAGTTCATTTTCTCGGCTCATCGTAGTGTTGTACGTCACCGTGTTCTTGACGGTCGAAAGTTCAGAGAACTTTTGTGTAACCCTGTGTATGCAAGACAAGCTTGAGCGGAATTCCGTCGGAAAAACCATTCAAGATTTTTCCAAGGGAAATTCCGCTCGTGTGTACAGGGCATAAGAGGGTTGACGTTACGCTTATTAGATGCTGCCCCAGACAGGAGGGTAAGAGTTAATGCTTTTTCCTTTTCGTTTGTTTTGATGGGTTATCTTTAAGTCCAATTCACTGGTCCTGTGATATAAATGAGGGAGAGTGGTCTGGAACAGAGAGCCCCCGAGCGGAGAGTCCCACTGCCTGTAAGAGAGAGAAGATCGGAAAGCCGCACCTGAGAAGAGTAAAGGAATGTCGCTTGCTACTGCTGTGATGTAGAAGGTCATCAAGACCTGGGGTTTGTTCCCGAAGATTCCAGCACTGGGAAATGCCACTCATGGATCCCATTCATCGTATTTGGACTCTACCTTTGCAGGTATGCCGGGGCAGCACATAGCCTGAATTAGTATAAGGGATGTAGGAAAAATCTTGTTCTTGTATGTTGGACTTTTAGATGCTAATTTTTCACTTTTCAAAGTAAAGCTTTGAAACTTTGTTCCTGTCTGGTCTGAAGTTACTCAAGGGGTGTAATGCAAGTAACCAGCACACTTGGTCTGTAGTTCGGGTCGCTACACACACTGGGGTATGAAGACATTTGTACCAAAGTTAGTGCAATGTGCAGATACAAGTGGTTACATATAGCCTTTCCTTAAGCGTGTGCCTGGGGGCGTGGCCAGGACCGGCATGTGAAAGGAAGCGTGTCTCACAGCTCCGCTCCAGTACAGGCAATTGATCCTCTCCCAGCAGGGATCCAGCGGTGACAGACAGCTTTCCAGCTGTCTACCGACCCGGTCAACCTCCCAGTCCACCCACTGGCCCTCTGCACCCGTGGATTGGTGAAAAAAAGGAGGATTTCTCGGGTCCCGAAATCCAAGATGGCGCCGCCGTGGCCCTAGCACAGCGACGCCGAGGGGTGCTGAGAAAGCTAAAGAGGGGAGCAGCAAAAAGACACAAAAGAACCAGGGTAAGGAGTACCCAAGGGATATGCTGTATTATACCCAAAAGCTGGGGGGACATCAGCACCAGATCATGGGGGGGGACCCGCAGAGTCATCACACCTATCAGCACATGACACACTGGGGCAGTCTCCAGGAGACACAGCGTGGCATGGAGAGCCTCAGTTCCCTGCAGATGGCACAGTGGCTGCAATTGATGGTTTTTTTCAGAATTTATCAGTTTCTTTGCGCCCCCCCAAAAACTTTGAGCACCAGTCGCCACTGCCTCCAATAGATAGTACACTCTATATCGAAAAACTATGGACACTGAGATGCAAGCGGTGTCTGATCCCTGTAAAAGAATAAGGAGTCCAAATCTTCCAATGTTTATCCTCCTGTTCCTTTCAAAGCCACGGTGAGATTTTTCCAAAACCTGAATTTCCGCCAGTCTTGTCCGCCAGTGAGCTGTTGTGGGAGGACAATTACTTTTCCATTAGGCCGGAATGCAGGCTTTGGCAGCCGTAAGTAAATGTCTGAGTAAAGAATTTTTACATTTTTGTTAGATAAGATAAGGGGGTATCATTGAGTAAGTACGCTGCCAGGTTCCTGTTAAGGGAAACTCCTGTCAGGGTCTCAATTGTAGTTTCTACGTCATTCCAGAAACTGGTTAATTTTGAGCATTCCCAAAAAATATGTAGAAGAGTTCCCACCGCCTCCCCACAGCGCCAACAGGTATCCGAGACCTGGGGGTATATCTTGTGTAAATTTAGCCGGCGTTCTGTACCACCGTGTTAAAAGTTTGTAACCTCTCTCCTGGTACCTGCTTGCCAAAGAGGCTTTATGGATGAAAATAACAATTTTGTCCTTCTGGGGCTGGGAAAACTTGACTTGAAGGTTACTTTCCCATTTTTATGAAAGTCTGATGTGTCACCCTGATTTGTTAAAAGGGCGTAAAAATGAGAAAGCGAATGAGGGAGCCGATTTCCGTCTGAGCGTATCTGTTCTAGCATGAGTTGGCAATTATGCCAGATGAAATAAATCGAGTTCAATTTGAAAATGTGCCTCAATATCTCTGCTGGACATAAGCTGATGATTTACTGCAAAATGGATGAGTCGAAACTGGTTCAGTCTCCGAAGTGCCATGAATTTTAAGTGTTTCAAGCCCGGTGAAAATGCATGGGTCCCCATAACTGGAGTAAGAGGACTGGGGCAGTGGGATAGCATCTGTGTTGTCTTAAATAAAAGTCTGATCATCCTTAAAGTCACTCCAACTGTGGGGTGTTGGGTAATTGTCGGTGGACAAGACCACAGAGGTGTCCATGGCAGTCCCGCCAAAACTAAATCTACGTCGTAACACACCACTCCATTATTCTAGTTAAATGCAAGGCTTCATAGTATTTCACCAGATCCGGGAAACCGATACCTCCCCCCAACTTTAGGGAGAGACATAACAGATTTGCGGATTCTGGGGGTTTGCCTGACCAAACAAACTGTGTAAATCTCATCCATAAATCGGACAGAAAACTTCATGGCAGCTTAATGGGCAATGTCTGGAATTAGCAAATAAGACGCGGCGTTACATTCATTTTTAGGACATTCGACTGACCAAACCATGTAAACATTTCTTTATCCCATTTACGGAGGTCTAGTTCAAGTTTACGAAGGAGGGATGAGAAATTTTATTCAAACACCCTATTAAGATTGCGGGGGATATTCGTTCCCAGATAACGTATATGAGAATCCGTCCACCTAAAATTGAACAATTGGCTCAATTATTGTAGGGTCTGGGCAGGTAACTCAACACCCATGGCTTCCAATTGGCTATGGTTAATTTTATAATTGGACAGTTGACCATATCTATTGAGTTCTGAAAGAAGAGATGGAAGAGAGACAGTTGGCGATGTGGAGAAGAATATTAAATCGTCTGCGTACGCAGCCAATTTATGTTCACAGGTCTTAGTCCTAATATCCTTAATACCTGGGTGAGCTCTGATAGCTCTTAGAAGTGGCTCAAGTGTCAATATGAATATTAGTGGTGACAAGGGGCAGCCCTGTCTCGTCCCGTTACGGTTCTGAAAAGCCTCCGAGAGGACCTTGTTAACTTTCACTCTCGCCAAAGGGGTTGAGTACAAGGAATCTAACCACAGTCGCATTCCCGTCCCCAGTCCTATATGTTCTAACGTGGAGTACAAAAATATCCAATCCACCCTATCAAATGCCTTCTCCGCATCAGCGGTGAAGAGCACCAACAGAGAATGAGTGCTTTGGGCATGGTGATTCGCACTCAACACCCATTGAGTGTTGTTACGGCCTTCTCTAGCGGGAGTGAAACCTGATTGGTCCAAGTGGATTAAAGAGGGGATATGTGGGAGCAATCTATTCGCCCATATTTTAGTGAAAATTTTTAGATCTACATTCAGGACCGATATAGGGTGATAACTGCCACATTGAGCCGGATCCTTCCCCTCCTTAGGGATCACCGTAACATGCGCTTGCAGAGTCAAGTCAGGGATAGTATGATCATCTCGTAAAAAGTTGAATGCAGATACAAAACACGGGGCTAGTATGTCTGAAAATGTCTTACAATAAGACAATGTGTACCCATCCAGGCCAGGGGCCTTGCCCATTTTCATGGTTTCAAGGTCATGTAATATTCCCGGAAGTTCTGGGCAATCTCTAGGGAGTTTCTCATCAGAGTATCCTCTTTCATCTTAATGAGTGCAATATAAGTCTTTGCCCTGGTTGCCCATAAGGCATTTACCAGAATCCTGCTGGGTTTGTTGCCAAATTCATAAAAAACTCGCCTGCAACTTGCCAGCTTAGCTTTAGCTTTTTTCAGCTAACAAAGAATTCAGTTTTTCTCTCAACTCAGAGAGTCTTCCACTGGTTGTGCAAGTGAGGCCTTATGAACCCATTCGAGTTTATGAATATCTGCGAGAAGTGCTTCAATCTGTTCCGTGAGTAGCTTTTTTCGAAGTGTTCCTAACTTAATGAAAGTTCCCTGCATATTGCATTTGTGAGCATCCCACAAATTGAAGGGGGAAGTATCCTGATTGTCATTAATGGAGAAGTAAGACATTAAATCTCTGGACAGTTGAACTTTATATAAAAGATCATGGAGGAGAGATTTGTTCAATTGCCAGTGCCATTCCCGTGGTTCATCTCTGCCAAGCTCAAGGGAACAATGGGTGGGAGCATGATTTGAGATAGTGAACGAGCCTATCGCAGCCGAGGCAAGGAGTGGGAGAGCCGACTGTGATATAAAAATATAGTCCAGTCGGATATAAGTTTTGTGAAGTGGGAAGAAAAAAGTGTAGTCTTTATCCCGGGGATTTAGGGCCCTCCAGCTATCTATCAGTTGATGGTCATGTAGGAGGGATTTAAACTTCTTCAGTTTCGAATAAGACAAATGAGACGCCCCAAGAGATGCATCTAACGTTGGGTCTAAGACTACATTTAAATCACCACCCAACAGTACCATACCCTCCTTGTGCTATTCTAATAGAGACAAATACGGGATCAAAGCGGAAAGTTGATTCTCATTTAGCGGATACGAGCAGGCCAAGGCCACTTTGTGCTCACAAAAGAAGGCCTTTAACGATTAAGAAAGGCCCATAGTCATCCTCAATAAGCTGAGTATCTTTCCAAGGAAGCTGTTTAGAGATCAGAATTGAACCTCCCTTGGATTTCGAGTCAGGAGAGGCACTGTGGTAGACAGTGGGAAATCTACGGTTGCCCAGTTTGGGAATATTGCCCCTTTTAAAATTCATTTCCTGAAAAAACACCACATGAGATCTCCACAGCTATGCTAACAATTTGATACTTTTCTCTGGGCTTTTAAGACCCTTTACATTGTAAGAGGTCAAAGTTAAATGGGTCATGTTGGGGCTTGTACGAGGAGTAACCCCCAGGGTGCTCTGCTGGTGGAAAAAAAGGGGGAGGACAAAAAAAAACACATAGGAGGGGAGGTTTGCTAGATTGAGATCAAGCTATAGAGAAGAAAAACGTCTGACGAGATGCGGCTCTCGGATCCCGTCAGATCGATATAGAAAATATTGCCACGCTTCTATCTATCCTCCAAACGAGGAGAACCAGGTATCACGAGGGAAGTAGACGACCAGAGCAGTACACTGAGGTGTGCTGGCACCTAATTCCTATTAACTGAAGATCAATAACTAACCAGACCATCAACAGGTCTATTTTCTTTTTTGTTTTTTTCTTTCTTCTTTTCATATAAAACAAAGTCGATCTGTCATTTACCTAGTATCTATGACAGGGGTGTCCAAACTTTTTTCAAAGAGGGCCAGATTTCATGAAGTGAACATGCGTGAGGGCCGACCATTTTGCCTGACTTTTTCTGAACCATTAAAATTAAATGCAACTTAAATATTTTATGCAAAATTTATTGCAAACGGAATACTACTCATTTCGTAACATTGATGACAATATATGATGATATATAATATATATATCTTCTCTTCTCAGGGCAACGATGAGCTCAGGTGTGTCATGTAAAAAAAAAAAAAAATTATATATATATATATATATATATATACATATCTTCTTTACCCTCTGACCAATCCCCAAGCACCTCTCGGGGTAAGGATGAACTTGAGCGTAATTTTTTTAAATAATAATCTTTTCTTTAGCCAGCCAAATCCACCAGCACCTCTCACTGTAAGGATGAGCTCAGGTGTTTTCTGTTATTTTTTTTGCCTCTCCCCTTCTTAGGCATGAGGCAATCGAGCCCACTGGTGAGATACCATGCAATGGAATCCACTCTGGCCGCACAGAACTTAGTCAATGGACTCCTTCACACTGCCATGGTCAGGCCATGCCCCACCCTAGGTAGGTAGGTGCTAGAGTAGGTTTTTGTGTGTACTGCCAGTGCAGGTAAATTTTGGCAGGCCTAGTAGCTGTTTTTGATCTGGGGGCAGGGGAGTGGTTTAGTGTAACAGCAGGTGACTGACATGTGCATCACCTCTCTGGCGCCTCCTCTGTTTCCAGGGAGAAGGTTCTGGAAAAAAGGCAGGGCAGAGGGCTGGAGTGACATGGGGTGTATTTGGGAGCCATGATCAATCCCCAACTAGGATTGGCAGGGGGTAGGCCCATTTTCAGCCTTTTGTGGGAGGAGTTGTTGGGTGGAAGAACTGAGATGATGGAGTGTTAGACTGTCGTGATCTGAGGAAACCCCCTTTCTGGGGGGGTGAACTCAGGCCTGGAGCTCGTGAGCTGGGAGTGAGCCTCTCCTTACACGATCATTGAGAGGTGTCCTGGAACCATAGCAGGAAGAGGACTGTTGGGAGCACTGCCGGGAAAGTCATTCAGGAGGGATCCATGCCGGCTTTGGTGAGTGAGAAGCACAGTGAGGAGCTCTGGTAGAGACATGCCAGGATTGGATGTGGAGCCAGGGGGAGAGACTGTCGGATTGTTGAAGTCAAGTCGCTGCAGCCAAGAGGGTTGGCAGGATTTGCAATGGACTTTCTGGGAGCAGTAGTCTTCCAATATCAGTTAGCACAATTATCCTTTTCATATAAAATGGTTGCTACCACAGAGGACATTGCAGACCCCTGCCTGCAAATGGCTACTAGGAAAATGTTAGGACTTATTGAGAGTGAAGCCTAGCCATGTGCTAACGGTGACAGGAATCTAGAATTGGACAGTGAAGGAAAGCAAGTGATCTCAAGTAGTGTGCTGGAGGAGATGTGCACAGTATAAGAAACTGTCAGTTTGGATTTAATTCCCTTTATTTCAACTAAGAAGTATTCATCATTTGGGCATCCCATGTCCCTTTTCCCCATCCAAGATTAATCTCCTAATAAAAACAAGAAAAACAAGCAAGAGACTGTTCACTGACTGGAGAAGTGTGCCTAAAACGGATGTCTGACCAAGCAGGGTGATGTGTGGATGCTGAAACACGCAGCGACCCCACGGGGCACCGCTACACTTATCATTACCAAAGACTTTGCTGTTAATTGCTTTGGCGCTACAAAAATAAAACTTTTTCATTTTCTAGAAGTCCAGTGGAGAAGATTACTAGACCTCTAGAAATGGATCTAGTGATGCCCGATTTATGAAATAATTTCCCCCTAGGGTAAGTGTTATTACATAAGTTACTGTAAAATTCATCCAATGGAGGCAACATGCATTGCATTTTCATTAGATATTTTGGTTTATTTAGAATACCAAGTAAGCTTTGTGTCACTTTTATGGCAAGAGATATCAATTTGCTAAGATAATAAAATCAGTGAATTACTGGAGTTATGACTCTGCTTACAAAATGCTGGATTGCCGAAGATAATAATTCAAATAAATCAGCGGTTCATTTGCACTCAGCCCGAGGCCGCCACATTGCTAAATTCAGAAAATAATGAAAATCACATTATTTAAATCAAATTAAAAATGAAATTTAGGAAGCCAATGGAACGGAAAGGATTATCTGTCTGTGCAATAGGCCCCATGAGCAAAACTGAAAGGAGACAATCACTGAATTTGTGAGCACAGACAGAACGTCTATAATTCAGTTTCACGAGCTTATGATAATTAAGGGTTTGCATATCAGAAGAGAGCAGACAGAGGAATTTAAAGTGCATCTTCATCCCAATTTTTTTATTTTTTTTTGGTAGACTGTTTATTCTGGTAACTATTATAACTAAAATGAGGGCAAATCCCCGATTGGGAAAAAAGGAGACTTTTTCCAATGCGGACACTTGTTCCGGTCACAAATGTCTTATGCCCCGTACACACGGTCGGATTTTCCGATAGAAAATGTCCGATCGGAGCGTGTTGTCGGAAATTCCGACCGTGTGTGGGCTCCATCGGACATTTTCCATCGGATTTTCCGTCACACAAAGTTTGAGAGCAGGATATAAAATTTTCCGACAACAAAATACGTTGTCGGAAATTCCGATCGTGTGTACACAAATCCGACGGAAAAAGTGCCACGCATGCTCAGAATAAATAAAGAGATGAAAGCTATTGGCCACTGCCCCGTTTAAAGTCCCGACGTACGTGTTTTACGTCACCGCGTTTAGAACGATCGGATTTTCCGACAACTTTGTGTGACCGTGTGTATGCAAGACAAGTTTGAGCCAACATCCGTCGGAAAAAATCCTAGGATTTTGTTGTCGGAATGTCCGAACAAAGTCCGACCGTGTGTACAGGGCATAAGAGAGGATGTACTTTGTAGAGATTTTCTCTCACTTCCTGTTGAGTCTACAGGACAAGACCCTACGTAGTTACATAGATAGTCAAGTTAAAGAAAGCCACAAGTCAATTGAGTTCAACGAATAGAAAATGATCAATCAAATCATATAAAGAAACCTAAGTGGATCTGGAAGAAGGCAAAAATCTAGTCCATTTTTCAACAGGGAGTTCAGTGCCCCATTGGCTGAATAAGAGAAATCTGTAAGTTTCCCCATCATCCCTATTTAGCGTGGTTTGAAGAATCAATAGATTTCTCTCTCCCATGCCGGCTATTGTATTTTGACAACCGCCACCCCAGCTGTCAGAATACCTGAACAGTAGCTTCATCTGATTGAATGCAGCCACTGTTTGGCCAACAACTTTCCACCCAGATGCTTCAAATTTTCAGGTTGAAGGATGCCAGGCTGGAGGGAGCCAACAGGGCCACCCAAGGCTCGAATTTTATCCAGCTAATAAAGAAAAATTAAATGATAATTAAATAGCAATTATTTAGAATGATAGAAAATGTAAATATATGAAAATGGTATGAATTTCTTGTTTTATGTATAAATGATAAATTAATTTGTGTGTTATTAAGGCCACTTAAATAAAAAATGATGGTTAAATACAAGATGGGGCAGGTCAAAAAAAAGGGGGGGGGGGGGTATATATGACGCAGGCGGGGGGGTATGCAGCCAAAACTAGGGGCTCATCAGCCGGACCGACACTTCACTCCACCCTTATCTTTCAGATCAGATAGATCTCCTCTGCTCAACCTCACTTCAATCCAGGTAATTTAGGATTGTTTCACCTTTCCATTCCCTTCCTCTCCCTTCCTCTCCTCTTCCTTTACACACTGGCATTCAGACACACACTCACACACTCACACAAACACACACATATACATGCACACATTCTTTCCACACATATGACTCTACACACTGATATTCACACACACATACATTCACACAAATTGCACACTACACACATTCAAACACACTCTCATTTACACATCGACACTTATTCACGTCACACCCAATTTATATATATTTTTCGATATATTTTCGATATATGTGTGCATTTGCACTAATCACACCTATTTTTAGGTCTGTATATAATTGTATTCATTCGCATACTTTTGCCTCTTATTTAATTTAATTCACACTCACACAGCCATGTCTTTCACTTCCCCTACCCTCTAATATCCTCACTAACACAGAGAAAAAAAACAAACAAGACTTTACAATCACTTTAAAGTTAATATAAAGGCAAAACTTTCTTTTCAGTTTTGGATATAGTGGTGAGGGGGTTTTAGACCCTCTGTCACCTTTTTATTACTGTCTTCCCGGTTTGGTAGATTCAGCCCTTTATTTATCTTGGTGACCATTGTTGCCAAAACAAAAAGTGAAAGGAAAATACAACATTTTTTAGTTTAGTCACCATAACAAGGGGTAAGATGAAAACTAGAACACCTGTTCTGGTGACAACTATTTAAGAGGGGGATTTCTCTCACTTTGGGGAGATTTCTTCTCACTTCCTATTCCATTTCTGGGACAGAAAGTGAAGAGAAAACTCCCCAACAGGTCACACGTTGTAAAAAACATGGTTTTTAAAATCCAAAACTGCAATACGTATACTTTAAAGAATGGAATGTAGCCCAAGCCCTCATCATTTTCATACAAGCTAATTCTGTAAATTATTTAAAATCAACAGTGTTGGATAAAAGTTGAAGGATCTTTGCAACTGAAATTGATGGGCAGGTGCAGTTTATTTTCTCCACTGCAGGTGGCACTCAGCCACAGCAACTCTGGAGAGGATGTCCGGAGAAACCTGGTTCCTCTATGGCAGGGGTAGGCAACCTGTATGTATGTAGTGCCACAACAGCTGCAGGGCCCCAGGTTGCCTGACCCGGCTCCATGGTTTCCTGGGTCACTTGAGAAGTGATTTGGTTGGATGCTGTTGCCCATGTGACTCTTGGGTCAAGCAGAGCCTATTTAAGGCCCTGCCTCCCAGGTTTGGTATGCTTATTGCGTGTGGGCATAGCTCCCAACTGTACCTGATTTCGAGGGACTGTCCCTTCCCTTGAATGTCCCTTCGAGGGAATGTCCCTCTGTCCCTCATTCCTCCTCAATTGTCCCTCATTTTGGTCTGATCTATATAGTTGGATATAAAATGCACTTTTTATCTATTAAAAAGTGTTTTCCAGCGCTAAGCCTTTCATCTGATTTCGAAATTGCTGCATTTGTAAATTCCAGAAGCCAATATAAAGGTAGTGGTAAAAAAAAGTACTTGTGGGTTTAACCAAGCTTGTTTTTTTGTACAATTCCCCTTTAAGGGGGCGTGGCCAGGGGTGTGTCCTATGCCTGCATACTTTTGCTGATAGGTATCCCTCATTCCCTTCTCAAAAAGTTGGGAGGTATGGGAGTGGGTAGCGTGGGGAAAGGTACCCCATCTGCTCGGGACAGCAATAGCAGTAGGGAGAGGTTCCTGAGGAGGAGGAAAAGTGTAGGGCCGGATCTTCTCTATTGGGCACGAAACAACCAGGTCACATTCTGCCTCTCTCTACAGATGCTGTCACTTTGGCAGGAACCCGTTCTGTTCACGTTGCTATAACCGTGAGTGCACCTCTTTGGGCAGTCTTCCCACCAGGATTATCATAAACTCTAATGCAGCGTACACACGGTAGGACTTTTCGACCGGACTTGTCCGACAGACAAATCCGGTGGACAATCCGATCGTGTGTGGGCTTCACAGGACCTTCAGCTGACTTTTCCAGTCGCAAATCTGACAGACTTTAGATTTGGAACATGCTTCAAATCTTGACGTCGTAACTCCGCCGGACCCAGAAATCCGCTCGCCTTTATGCTAGTCCGACGGACAAAAACCGACGCTAGGGCAGCTATTGGCTACTGGCTATCAACTTCCTTATTTTAGTCCGGTGTACATCATCACGTACGAATCTGTATGATCGTGTGTACGCAAGTCCGTTCATTAAAAAGTCAGTCGGAAGTCCGTCGGAAGTCCGTCAAAAGTCCGTTGAAAGTCCGCTGGAAAGTCTGTCGGACCAGTCCAGTCGAAAAGTCCGACCGTGTGTACGCGGCATTACTGTATTACTTCAATACAAGCTTATTATTACTCCTGACTGTGTAAATCAGACTTTTTCAACCTTTTTTTTAACACAGAGGAACCCTTGAAATAACCTTTTGGTCTCAGGGAACCCCTGTTAAAAATGGCTATATCTACAACTCATGATACATTGGTGTGATGGTCAGAATGCTCCTTACATCTGTGGTCTTGGAGAAGAATTTCCCCCTTACATATAGCTAAAAAGATCATTGGTGTCACTGGGAACTTATCTGAGAGGCAAAAATTGGTCACTGCTCAAGGAACCACTAGCAACCATTGGGGGAACCCTAGGGTTCACGGAACCCAGGTGTAAATTATTGTCGCCACACCACGCTGTAACCCCAACCTACAGGCTGCTGCTATTTCATTTTTGGTATCTTCAATACATTTAAAAGAAAATAAACACAAAAAAACACCAACCATTCACTCACCAGCTGCAGATTTGTTTTATATATTAGCTAAATAGAAAAAAGTAGGCCTACTCTAACTACCTTCTGACCACCGTATTGTCAATTGACAGGCGGGCGGCGGGTCTCTTGTTCTTCCGACTCTCGTTCTGCTTGCGCCCCCAGGGGGACGCGTGGCAATCGGTGGTGTGCTCTGTCCCTGGGACACAGCTGATAACATGGGTATAGAGCCTCGTCATTGGCGCTTTACCCATGTAATCAGGTGTGTCCAAACAACAAGATTACAAGTAAACAAGGAAATGTCGTTTATCGGCAGTCCTCTCCTCATGCTGACAGCATATGAGGAGAGAAAAGCAGGTCAGCAGCATTTCCTCAGAGGGGAGGATTATCAGGGTACTGATTATTAGTGCAGCCCCAACAGTGCCCATCAGTGATGCCAGTCAGTGCTGCCTTTCAGTGCCTGCTCATCAGTGCTGCCCATCAGTGCCACCTGTCAGTGCCCATCAATGCTGCCTATCAGTGCTGCATATCAGTGTCGCATATCAGTGCTCATCAGTGCCCATCAGTGCTGACTATCAGTGCCCATCAGTGCTGCATATCAGTGTCACCTATCAGTGCTATATTCCCATCAGTCATATTAGTGCCTCCTCATTAGTGCCACCTCCTCAGTGCCCTTCAGTGCCTGCTCATCAGTGCTGTCCATCAGTGCCACCTATCAATGTCCGTCAGTGCTGCATATTAGTGTTGCATATCAGTGCTCATCAGTGCCACCTGTCAGTACCCAATAATGCTGCCTATCAGTGCCCATCAGTGCTGCATATTAGTGCCTTCCCATTAGTGCCACCTCATCAGTGTTGCCTAATTAGTGCCCATCAGTGCAGCCTATCAGTGCCCGTCAGTGCAGCCTCATCAGCGCACATCAGTGAAAGAGAAAAATGACTTATTTACAAATATTACAGTTATTAGTTTTATAACAGAAACTAAGAAAAACTTTTTTTTTCAACATTTTTGGTCTTTTTTCATTTTTTTTGCAAAAAAATTTAAAAAATTTGTATGTGTTACGTTCACTAACAGCCAAATTTGAAAGGAAATTACAATACCTATAATTTAATAGTTAGTAATAGTTAAGTTATTATCAGTTAATTATTATTTCATATTTCCGAATTTACAAATTTACGAAATCACTAATTTACGAATTTACTAATTTACGAATGTACAAACTTACGAATTTATAAATTTACGAATGGACGAATTTACAAATGTGCAAATGTACGAATTTATGAATGTACGAATTTACGAATGTAAGAATGTACGCATTTACAAATTTACAAATGTACGAATCTGCGAATGTACGAATTTATGGATGTACGAATTTACGAAATCACAAAATTTTATAACAGAAACTAAGAAAAACTTTTTTTTCAACATTTTTGGTCTTTTTTCATTTTTTTTTACAAAAAATTTAAAAACCACCAAAAGAAAGCTTTATCTGTCTCAAAAAAAATGATAAAAATTTTGTTTGAGTACAGTGTTGCATGACTGCGCAATTGTCATTCGAAGTGTGACAGCGCTGAAAGCTGAAAACTGGCCTGGGCAGGAAGGGGGTGAAAGTGCCCGGTAGGCAAGTAGTTAAATAAGAACAATAAGAACAAAAAGTAACCCAAATTATTTTAGTTTTTCTTTTAAAATACAAGCTAAGTAGAAAACATTGAAATATCTTCATAACTGAAGTTGATGGGAAGTAGAGTTGGCCTTTATTCAGCAGCTGATGATGCTTTTTGGGATCTTCAATATAAGGAAATGAACACAAAATAACTAACTATTCACTCACCGGCCGCAGATTTTTCTTTGCCTATTTATCTTTTACTTCTTTCCAATTCCAAGCCTCAATATATTTTGACTGCACCTCGAGTCACACATTTGCCTTTGTTTATTTCTTGTTTTGATTTATCAGTCAGCCATATTTCAAGCTCCTTTGCTTTTAATAACATATTTTATCGTACCCACCGCTTGAAAAGATCCATCCCGACAGAAAGTCATTTCAGAAAAGGCCGTGTTTTCTCACATTCTACCAGAGCAGCGCCAAGGAACAAGAATGATTCCGGAGTTCCAGGCATTGAGAATTTCACACATAAACTTGTTATGTTTAAATGAGTTAGCCAAGTGTGACGGATTTCACATTCCCCCTCCTGACGTACAAGGCAACTGAGAGTCATAAAAATGTGTTATTCATGGCACAATAACTTTTGCTTTTATGAACATTTGTCTCTGGCACGGCAAAATCTTATTTTTAGACTGTCGCTTATCTGGAATGGTTTCAAGGGAACAGGTGATCTTAAACCAAAAACTAAAATCATCCTCATCATCGCCGGTGAAATGATATTTGAGTTGGGGCGGTCGTAGACTGATGGTGGTGCCATGAGCATCCAGTGAGTTGGAATTCTTATCCAATAGACATGTGGCACTGCCAAAAAATTTGTTCGTTTTTGTTTCATTCGTTTATCTTTTTTATTTTTTCCTTTTTCGGGTCATTCGTTATAATCGCAATTCGTACATTCGGAAATTCGTACATTCGCGCATACGTACATTTGTACATTTGTAAATTCGTACATTCGTAAATTCGTACATTCGTACATTCATATATTCGTAAATTCATAAATTCGTACATTCGTAAATTCTTACATTCGTACATTCGTAAATTCGTAAATTAGAAATTTTGTATATTCGTAAATTCGTACATTTTCGTACCTTCGGATAAATTTGTATGTGTTTTACGTTCACTAACAGCCAAATTTGAAAGGAAATTACAATACCTATAATTTAATAGTTAGTAATAGTTAATATCAGTTAATTATTATTTCAGATTTCCGAATTTCCGAATTTACAAATTTACTAATTCACTCATTTACTAATTTACGAATTTACTAGTTTACGAATGTATGAATTTAGGAATTTATGAATTTAGGAATGTACGAATTTATAAATGTACAAAATTGCGAATGTACGAATGTACGCATTCACGAATATACGAATTTACGAATGTACGAATTTACAAATTTACTAATGTATGAATCTACAAATGTACAAATGTAAGCATTTACGAATGTATGAATTTACGAATGTACGAATTTAGGAATGTATGAATTTACGAATGTACGAATTTTCGAATATTCGAATGTACGAATATTCAGAAAAATTCGTTAAACGGGTTTTCGTTAATTCAGATATTTCCGAATAAACAAATTTGTTGAAATTCGTTAAAAAACGAATTCGGAACTAAACGAATTGCACATGTCTATTATCCAATGTTTCATTCATGACTGCTGAAAAAGCAAACAGATAATATGCCCTCCAATCCATTAATACCTCACAGGCAACAACAGGAGATAGCCCACCATACACTGGATAGTACATAAATATGTTTATTCCCAGGCAATCAGACCTGTCATGGCATGACTGTGACAGACTCACCCGAGACAGAGACTTTTGGAGAGGACTGCAGGCTAGTCTCTTGCCTACTGACTACGGGCCCTGACTTTCATGCCGCGTACACACGGTCGGACTTTTTGACCGGACTTGTCTGACGGACGCCGACGGACCAAATCCGGCGGACAATCCGATCGTGTGGGTACCCTAGATCCCTCAGATGAAGGCACGTATACCCTGTGCCGAAGACGCGTAGGGGAGGGGCAGGACGGAGCTTTCTACACACAGACAGGCAGAGGATTGAACACCGCACCGCACGCCACAGGATTCATCTATATTGCATGTTTTGGATAGGATGGTGCACTGACGCACCCAAGCATTGTGAGTACCCTCCTGGAGGGATTGTTTTTAGGGCTTTTCAAATAAATTCCTGGCGGTATTATGCTATGAGTCTCCTTTCTTTCATATATGTCACCATTTGAGCGAGATACAGATCATCACCAGCATACCCTGTGTGAGCCCTGGAGTGGCTCTAATGCGTGTTTTGACACTGTTTAGCTACTGTGTCACACGCTCTAAGGTGAGCGCATTATCCATTGGGGGTCACTGGAGAGCACTGCAGCATGCCTTAATGTGCACATCTCATAAGAAGAGCCTGGGGTAAGTATTCCTCCCTCTGAAATGGGGCACTATTCTTCCTATGCATACGAGGCATTATTCATCCTACTGACATCAACAGTGGGGCACTATTCCTTCCACCAGCACCATAGGTGGGGCACTATTCCTTCCACCAGCACCAACGATGGGGCACTATTCTTCCCATAGATATAAACATTTGAGCACTATTTCTCCAAATGACACTAATCATAGGGCACTATTCCTTCTTCTACTGACCACAGGCGCTATGTTTTTTTTTGTTTTTTTTTTACTCGCACTAACCACCAATAATAAAATATCGTCTACTCCCACTGACGTTGGGACATTTTCTTCTCCCACCAGCCCCCTAAAGTCTGAATTAACCTGACCTTTTGTTTAGAGGGTTTGGAGATTCCTGATCTAAGGGTTGTTGGGCACCAATCACTTTTACAGATGAACTTTTAGGCAGGTGTATTGTGGAAGCCTTTGCTGTTACAGAGGAGCGATGGCATTGCTCCGGGTGGTCAGCTGTGCCAGGAAGGGGTGCAGTGATCCTGCAATCACTAAATCACCTTCCCTTTCTGGCAGTGTAAATCGAGTGGTTATGTGGCTACTGTTTACTGCTGGCACTAGGGGGAGGAAAACATAGGACCAATGAGTCCTATGCCATGGGATCAGGCAACATCTTGAGAGTGCCTGTGTCTAGTTTTAACACAGAGCTCTTGCAAGATTCAGGTGGTTATGCTTCCGAATGAACGAATATGCCGAATTTAGTCCGAATTGCACATGCCTAGTAAATGCTCAAAACACAAAGATTAACACTTGAGAGGACTACCTGTACTTCACTCCTTTAACTCACTTCATTCTCTTTGATTGGATTCCAGTACCATCCTAATTTTTGTCAGCTACCTCTGCCCTGAGTGCTGCCTTTGTATCATGCATGGGGCAATCCTGCACATGTGCACAGCTTGTTTTGCTGCCCCGTCAATTTCTGCACTGTTCAGAACGCAGGTTCTGTAAGAAATCACATGACAAAAGCAGGGCACAATTCTAAATTTGTCATACCAAGAATATAATGCTTGTAGGTTCTATGATACCACTGAACATTTTAAAGCCCAATTCCCGGTGTCTTTTTTTGGTAATGGTCCCCCAGCGATGTTAATGACTTGCCGACTGTGTAACCTACATATACGGTGGAAGGTGGCACTACTGCACCACATCATGTACCTAGTATGTCCGGGTAGGGGGCACGCATGCGCACTGCCGGTGGCTCACTCCCGCTGTGACTCAATGTCAACCGGTTTCCGACGATTATCCAGCACAGATGCAGAATGGCAGTCTGCCTATGTAAACCAGGCAGATCGCCATTCTGACAGGAGGGAAGGCTTGGATCCTGTGTCTCTGCAAAGTAGGGATCCACGTCTTCCCCTAGTAAAAGCACCTCCCACTGTACACTAAAACAGTGGCTAGGCACACATTTAACCCTTTGATCGCCCCTGATGTTTAACCCCTTCCCAGCCAGTGTCATTAGTACAGTGACAGTGCATATTTTTTAGCACTGATCACTGTATAAGTGTCACTGGTTCCCACAAAGTGTCAAAGGGGTCAGTTAGAGTCCGACTGTCTGATGCAATATCGCAGTCCCGCTATAAGTCACTGATCGCCAACATTACTAGTAATTGTCAGTTAAACGAATGCAGTGCTGTATCTCAAAAAATGGCCTGGTCATGAAGAGGGGTAAATCTTCCGCAAAAAAATCACCTTCTCTCTGGTGCTGTTATCCGTGGTAATCTCTGTCCACCACTGGGTGTTCTCAGTCTTTCTCAGCCAGCATTATTAAACCAGGAAGATGGAGAACATCCTGTGGGCATTGGGCATCTTGGACATTTTTGTTCATGGGTTTGGTTATTCTTTAATGGAGTCCTAGCTCGGTTTTAAAGGATATCTAAAACCCCAGAACAAAAATTTTATATAGTGCATCTTACCAATCCTTAGATGTTGTGGTTGCATTCATTTTTTTTCAGAACTTCATCAGCAAGTACAGAAAATACATGGTGAACTTGCTAGAAATGCAGTTTCTTAAGCCTCGTACACACAATCGGATTTTCCGAAGACAAAACCTCTGACTTTTGTCCGAAGGCGTGCGCCTGGATTTTGTCTTGCATACAAATGGCAAGGAATTGTCGGCCAACAAACATGTACTGACGTACTACGTGGTTTTTCAGCTCTTTAGCGCCACACTTTGGGCTCCTTCTGCTAATTTTGTGTTAGTAGAAGTTTGATGAGTATTAATTCGCGCTTTTCATTTCGCGCTTTTCAGTTCGCGCTTTTCGGTTTCTTGCTTTTCAGTTCGTGCTTTTCGGTTAGTTTCTGAACAGCCGTTCGTCAACCAGCCATGTTGCGGAATAGGAGGAGATAACGTGTTATTTATTATTGGCCTTGGAGTTATTACTGTGACCCAAGTCCAGTCCAGGAACAGGAGGAGGAGGAGTTCTTGGACCAAAAATTGGTTGCTTTATTAATCGTGACCAATTATGTCATATGCCTTTGCTGCGGGAGCTCCAGGAGAATAATCCGGATGATTTTCGGAATTATCTCCGGATGACGGACCCCTGCTTTCACCAACTCTTGGCATTGCTGACCCCCTATATTAAGAAGCAGGACACATGCATTAGGCTATTTTATTTTTTGGTTGAATAATGATTTGATTTGGTATATTTTCTATATGTTTGGATGCATAGAATGCATGTTTTGGTTAAGTTCTATTGGTAGATAGCATGTCTAATTTTATTTGTTTTTAATGCACAATAAAAAAATTGTGTAGAATAATACTTGGCTATGTGTTTTACTTCAATTGACAGTTTGGGAGTAGGCAGTTACATTTACAAAAATACAATGTAAAATTAACAAGGGACACCAACATAGTTGTATCTTTGACCTTAAAAACTACGGGATAATAGTGTTCTGGTGACTTCCCAAAATAAAAAAAATAAATAAAAAAAAAGCATAATAATATTATTCTTAATATCACTAAAAAAAAGAAGCCTTTAAAATTAGTTTGCAATAACTCCATCAGTATCACCAGCAAAGCAGCTTCATTATTATCCCATTAAAGAAGAAGAGAATTGTGCGCTGCATTTCGAGATTTCATAATTTACCACGTCACGAATGGTAATTCTCCATTACGAACGCTAGTTTACAAAAACGACCGCTTCTGCTTCCGAGCATGCGTGTTTGTACTTTGGACTTTTGTCCGACGGACTTGTGTACACACGCTCGGAAAATCCAACAACAGACATTTGTCCGTGGAAAATTTTAAAACCTGCCATCCAACATTTGTCCGCGGAAAATCCGACAACTATTGTCCGATGGAGCGTACACACGGTCGGATTTTCCACCAACAGCCTGTCATCACACATTTCCCGTCGGAAAATCCGATCGTGTGTACGAGGCTTTAGTCACTTCTTGTGAGCTGACCTGAAAACATGAACAATGTTATCCTTCTTTTGCAAACTACTAATCGCTCGCAACCATGTAAATTCAACGAAGAGAGAAAGACATGCTTGAAGTCCAACCTGGGAGACAACAATGCTCCCTCCATAGATACAGCAGAAGAGTGAACATAGCCACCCGGTGACAGAAAGGGGGACATTTACTAAAACCGAAGTGTGCAAAATCTGGTGCAGCTCAGAATATAAACCAATTCGCTTCCAGGTTTTATTACCAAAGCTTAATTGAACAAGTTGAAGTTAGAAGCTGATTGGCTACCATGCTAAGCTTCACCAGATTGTGAGTGCTCCAGTTTTAGTAAATCTTCCCCAAAATGTGTTACTAGTAGCATCACCAGGTAAAAAAAAAAAAAAGGAAGAAAAAGGAAACCAATGCAGCCACCACATCTAAGGCCCGGTGAACTGCAACATATAACATTTTTGGTTTTGGGTTTAGATATGCTTTAACACTCACTTTAACAAAATCACACTGGTCGCAACACCCACGTTCTATTCATCTCTCCCTGGACCAAGGAGGTAACAATAGGACCAATGGCCACCAGATGGCATTCCTGCAGCCAGGGCTGCTATTAATATCCATGAGGCCCCATACAGCCAACCTGACAGGGCCCTCCAAAAAATAAACACAGTTATGAATGAACACAGCGAGTGATGAGTGATCAGTACCGATCACTGATTATGTTTATTCAGGAAAGGAAGGGGCTGGAAAATGTCACATATTTACCGGACACTTCCCCCACTCTCCCTCCTGAAGAATACTATTGTTTCCTTGCAGCTGCCAGAGGGAAGGACAGGAGGGAAGCCACGGCAGTGTGGGGGTGTGGGAGCCTGGGCAGCAGGGGGAAACGTATGGTGCACAGGAAAGGGTGATCTGTGTGGTAACAAGAGGGGCAATTACTGGAGCTGTTCTCCTGTATGGCTCTCTCTGCAGCAGCTGAAAGCTAGTGGGAGGGAGAGGAGAAGAAGCCAGCTTTCAGCTGCTGCAGAGAGAGCCATACAGGAGATCGGTTCCAGTAATTGCCCTCCCCGCCGTGCTGATCACCGTCCCTGCCCACATTCGATTCACCCAGCTGCCTGGGCCCCCCTGCTGTCCTGGGCCCTGTACGGGAGGACTGGTGATCCCCCCTTATCCATGGTCCTGCAGCTCATGGATGGTTTGCTTTGGCATGCTTTCCTTGGTTGCCTGAGGACCTTGTACTGGAACTGCACCCCATCAGGTCCAGAACAAAGGGTGTCGATGAGGCACAAAGAGCAATTACATTTTGAAAGAAGATCTAACCCAAACGTGCAAACTGGAGTTGGGCGTTAACCTGCACTGACCACATGACAGATAAAATTTGACTAAGCATCTCTGCTTCAATTTACTTCACTTTTGCAGAATATTGTCAAGCCTTTGGTCAAAGAAATGGTGCATTTGTATTGTAAATTTGATGGATGCCAGGATACCTATACGGCAGAGCCCCATTACAAACTCTTTTGTTGCAATGATGTTCAAATAATTTTAAGCAGAATGTCATAAATTTCCTCTGGTGACAATTTGCTCACAGACACGGCCTGGCCGAGCTTGGATCTCAAAAATCGCTCTCACTGGATGATGATGGCTTGTGTACAGAAAGATAAATTACTGCGAAAGCAAGAACATTGTATCCTGTATTACTTTGCTTATAATAAAAAGCACTTTATCAGGTTGGCACATTTAAACTAATTGAAATAGTAGATTAAATATAGAAGTGAGAAAAGGTTCCAGATTTATTGTTTTTTATTACAGAAATTTGTGTTAAACAATGAATAAAATTCTAAGCAATTGTAAAAAAAAAAAAAAACACCCCTTTATACTGCATCTATATCCACATATATTTTAATTGGAACATTACTCCCATTATTTAATTTAATTTAATTTTAAAATAAAAAAGACAAGCAATACTTCAGGGTTGAGGTACAGTCACAGTAAAGCCTACAGTGCCTTGAAAAAGTATTCATACCCCTTGACATTTTTCACATTTTGTCATGTTGCAACCAAAAACGTAAATGTATTTTATTGGGATTTTATGTGATAGACCAACACAAAGTGGCACATAATTGTGAAGTGGAAGGAAAATGATAAATGGTTTTCCAATTTTTTTTGCAAATAAATATCTGAAAAGTGCGGCGTGCATTTGTTACATAGTTACATACCCTGTTTCCCCGAAAATAAGACCTAGCGTGATTGTCAGTGATGGCTGCAATATAAGCCCTACCCCCCAAATAAGCCCTACCCTGTTTCCCCAAAAATAAGCCCTACCCTGAAAATAAGACAAGGACTTTAACTAGGGCTTATTTGGGGGGTAGGGCTTATATTGCAGCCATCACTGACAATCACGCTAGGTCTTATTTTCGGGGAAACAGGGTAGTTACATAGTAGGTGAGGTTGAAAAAAGACACAAGTCCATCAAGTCCCCCCTATGTCTGTGATTATATGTCAGTATTACCTTGTATATCCCTGTATGTTGCGGTCATTCAGGTGCTTATCTAATAGTTTCTTGAAGCTATCAATGCTCCCTGCTGAGACCACCGCCTGTGGAAGGGAATTCCACATCCTTGCCGCTCTTACAGTAAAGAACCCTCTACGTAGTTTAAGGTTAAACCTCTTTTCTTCTAATTTTAATGAGTGGCCACCAGTCTTGTTAAACTCTCTTCTGCGAAAAAGTTTTATCCCTATTGTGGGGTCACCAGTACGGTATTTGTATTCAGCCCCATTTATTTTAATACCTCTAACTAAAATCGAGTGGAGCCAATTGGCTTCAGAAGTCCCCTAATTAGTACTTAGAGTCCACCTTTGTGTAATTTACTCTCACTATAAAAACAGCTGTTCTGTGAGGCCCTCAGAGGTTTGTTAGAGAACCATAGCGAACAAACAGCACCATGAGGCCAAGGAACACACCAGACAGGACAAGGATAAAGTTTAAAGCAGGGTTAGGTTATAAAAAAAATATCCCAAGCTTTGAACATCTCACAGAGCACTGTTCAATTCATTATCAGAGAATGGAAAGTGTATGGCACAGCAGCAAACCTACCAAGACATGGCCGTCCACCTAAACTGACAGGCCGGGCAAGGAGAGCATTAATCAGAGAAGCAGCCACGAGGCCCATGGTAACTCTGGAGGAGCTGCAGAGATCCACAGCTCAGGTGGGAGAATCTGTCCACAGGACAACTATTAGTCGTGTACTCCACAAATCTGGCCTTTATGGAAGAGTGACAAGAAGAAAGCCATTGTTGAAAGAAAGCCATAAGAAGTCCCGTTCGAAAAGCCATGTGGGGGACACAGCAAACATGTGGAAGAAGGTGCTCTGGTCAGATGAGACCAAAATGGAACTTTTATGCCTAACAGTAAATGATATATGTGGCAGAAAAATAACACTGCACATCACCCTGAACACACCATACCTACTGTAAAAACATGGTGGCAGCATCACGTTGTGGGGAAGCTGGTCAGAGTTGATGTGAAGATGGATGGAGCCAAAAACAGGGCAATCTTAGAAGAAAACCTCTTATGCCCCGTACACACGGTTGGACATTGATCGGACATTCCGACAACAAAATCCTAGGATTTTTTCCGACGGATGTTGGCTCAAACTTGTCTTGCATACACACGGTCACACAAAGTTGTTGGAAAATCCGATGGTTCTGAACGCGGTGATGTAAAACACGTACGTCGGGACTATAAACGGGGGGCAGTAGCCTATAGCTTTCATCACTTTATTTATTCTGAGCATGCGTGGCACTTTGTGCTTCGGATATGTGTACACACGATCGGAAATTCCGACAACGGATTTTGTTGTCGGAAAATTTTATAGCCTGCTCTCAAACTTTGTGTGTCGGAAAATCCGATGGAAAATGTATGATGGAGCCTACACACGGTCGGAATTTCCGACAACAAGGTCCTATTACACATTTTCCGTCTGAAAATCCAACCGTGTGTACAGGGCATTAGAGTCTGCAAAAGACCTGAGACTGGGGTGGAGGTTCGCCTTCCAGCAGGACAACCACCCTAAACATACAGCCAGAGCTACAATGGAATAGTTTAGATCAAAACATATTCATGTGTTAGAATGGCCAAGTCAAAGTCCATACCTATATCCATTTGAGAATCTGTGGCAAGACTTGAAAATTGCTGTTCACAGACCCTCTCTATCCAATCTGACAGAGCTTGAGCTATTTTGCAAAGAAGAATGGACCAAAAAAAGATGTGCAAAACTGGTAGGGACATACCCAAAAAGACTTTCAGCTGTAATTGCAGAGAAAGGTGGTTCTACAAAGTATTGACTCAGGGGGGGCTGAATACAAATGCACGCTAAACTTTTCAAATATTTATAAAAAAAATTTTGAAAACCATTTATCATTTTCCTTCCACTTCACAATTATTAGCCATTTTGTGTTGGTCTATCACATACTGTAAAATACCAAAAAAAAAAGTTAAGTTTTTGGTTGTAACATGACAAGATGTGGAAAATTTCAAGGTGTATGAATACTTTTTCAAGGCACTAAAACTCTAAATTTTCTAATTTTTGGAAGGAGTTGAAAAGAATTAATATTTCAGTCAGGTTTTTATTTCTACGGATAAAAATGGCCAACACACAGGGAAAAGTAGAGCTCAGTTTTTTACTGAGATCTTAGCAGGAAAAACACAAAAGTTCCCTTTACTCAAGGCGACAGACAATGTACAAACAAAGCAAATACATGTATATACACCCACCAACAATCAAAATACAAGCCACCTTTCTACCTGAGGAGTGCCAATGCTTGATCCCATCAACCTCTTGTGCTGGCAAGAGCATACTCAAAATTTTATATACTTGCCTCAATCCACCCAAAAACAGTGTAGTGTAGTGTGTCCTCTGCACAGTGTGCACCTAAAGCTACCTGAAGAAAATTGCTGGTTTTCTTCTGATCTTATTAGTACCACAGGCAGGCAGCTGCAGTATTTACAGTTAGTGTACTGTGTCCTCTGCACAGTGTGCACCTAAAGCTACCTGAAGAAAATTGCTGGTTTTCTTCTGATCCTATTAGTACCACAGACAGGCAGCCACAGTATTTACAGTTAGTGTACTGTGTCCTCCTCTGCACAGTGTGCACCTAAAGCTACCTGAAGAAAATTGCTGGTGTTCATGCGATCCTATTAGTACCACAGGCAGGCAGATGCATTATTTACAGTTAGTGTACTGTGTCCTCTGCACGGTGTGCACCTAAAGCTACCTGAAGACAATTGCTGATGTTCTCATACTAATAATACTACAGGCAGGCAGTTTATTCTGCTAGCTGCAGTATCAGTATATATATATATACATCCCAGCTTTGTGCAGCTACATCTCACTGCAGGCCATTAGTATGTCTGGAAGGCCAACAAGGAAAGGCAGACAGTCACAAGCCAATAAAAGAGGGCAAGCAGGCTCTGTGTCTAGAGGCAACAGTGCTGGTCATGGAGACGGTGCATCCTCATCAGCACGTGGCCGTGGGACACAATTGGCCTTTTTTCGGCAGCTGGCCGTGTTGAGCCGCAACATGTGGAAGACTTGGTAGAGTTGATGACCAAGCCTTCCTCATCCTCTCTCACCCAGGCTCAGGGTACTTTGTCTGGCAAAGCAGCTGCCAACGCGGCCTCTTCACTCGGCTCAATGACATCAGTCACTCCTTCCCTAGCCCCACCATGTCCTCCTGAGGAGTCCCCCGAACTGTTTGACCACAGTGTTGGGTACATGCTCCAGGAGGACTCTGGACCGAATGCCTCAGCAAACCTACGCTGCATGGCCTTCCTGATCCTGCAAAGCCTGCGGAAGGATCCTCGTATTCATGGTATCAAGAGGAGGGATCATTACTGGCTAGCGACCCTCCTTGATCCACGATACAAGGGTATGGTTGCGGACCTTATCTTGCTGTTGCAGAGGGAGCAGAGGATGAAATATCTTTGGGAGGCCTTGCAGAACGGTTTGTGCAATGCATTTCCAGAGCCTGGGAGGTTACAATTTCCTGGTCCACCTGGAACGTGTTGCTGAGGCTTCGGTCAGTCACAGAAGGAGCGGTGGAGAAGTTGGCCGTCTGACTGATGCGTTCAGACAATTTTTTAGTCCACAGCCCCAAGGTCTGATCAGTTCCAGCAACCATCACCAGTGTCTGATTCACATGGTGCAGGATTACCTAGGGGTAAGATCAGACTTGGACACCTTTCCCACCGAAAATCCTCTGGGTTACTGGGTCTTGAGGATGGATCACTGGCCAGAGCTTGCACAGTATGCAATTGAGCTACTGGCCTGTCTTGCATCCAGCGTTCTTTCGGAACACACATTCAGTGCTGCTGGAGGCTTTGTAACCGATTACAGGGTGCGCCTGTTCACCGAATCAGTCGATCGGCTGACCTTCATAAAAATGAATCAGTCTTGGATCACCAGCTACCAAGCACCTGATGCTAAAATAACCTATTGATTTTTTTTAATGTGAGATCCCTTCAAGACTGCTTATGCTGATGTTGAGTGACTATCCATGCTGAGTAACAATCCTCTTCCTCCTCAATTTTCATGCTGATAGCTTGTAAGAACATTTTTGGTTCTGGGCACCGCCACCAGTGGCCAAGGCCCAATTTTTCTGCCCCTGTTTAACAGGGGCGTGTAATTAAAATTTTTGATGCAATACTTTGCAGCAGGGCTCATTCCTGCACTCCAACTATAGCATCTGTAAGGGGTTGCAGTGTTGTGGCACCAGTGCCTAAGGCCCAATATTTCACAGCAGGGCCCATTCCTGTGCCCACCAAGAGTAACTCCAACTATAGCATCTGTAAGGGCTTACAGTGTTGTGGCAACACTACCACCACCACCACCAAAGGCCCAATATTTCTGCCCCTGTTCAACAGGTGCATGTAATTACAATTCTTGATATAATATTTCACAGCAGGGCCCATTCCAGCGCCCACCAAGAGTAACTGTGAGGATTTACAGTGTTGTGGCACCAGCACCAGCACCACCACCACCAAAGGCCCAATTTTTCTACCACTGTTCAACAATGGAATGTAATTACAATTCTTGATCTAATATTTCACAGCAGGGCCCATTCCTGCGCCCACCAAGAGTAACTGTGAGGGCTAAGGCCCTCACCAACACCTAAGGCCCCAATTTCTGCAGAGTATATAGGGCAGGCCCCTACTTTCAAACATCCAACTTACAAACGACTCCTACTTGCAAACGGAAGGAGACAACAGGAAGTGAGATGAAATCTACCCCTAGGAAGGGAAATTATCTCCTGTAACAGTTAATATGGGAAAAACGTGTCTCCTCTTCGCTGATGCTTTATCACCAATCCTTGTTTCACTATAACCCCCAAATTTTCTAAAAACATTTGTCATTGGGACAGAAAGTGAGGTGAAATCTTCTGAAGAGGTGCACAGACAGCAAAACAAATGTTACAGGGGTGATAACCCTTCCCTATGTTTTCCAAAAAAGCTTAAAAATAGATTTTTTGGCTGGAGCTACACTTTAAAAATGTACCAGTTCAAAATTACAAACAGATTCTACTTAACAACAAACCTACAGTCCCTGCCTTGTTTGCACCACCTGTATACTGCTGTTCAGAGTATATAGGGCCTGGGGGCCCCACGCCTTTCCTTTTTTTAATTTGGGTGCAGGGTTCCCCTTAATATCATACAGGACCCAAAGGACCTGGTAATGGACTGGGGGGGAAGGGGGTACCTATGCCGTTTGTCTCACTGATTTTCATCCATATTGCTGGGTCCCGACATTACATTAAAGCCGCAAGCAGTTTTAAATTACTTTTATTCCTTTACAAATGTCATTTTGTGCAGGGACTGTTCTAAGCACGGGAAACATGCACCACTTTACAGGCATACTATAGACACCCCCCAGTTATGATATTAAAGGAATATTTCACTTTTTTTTTTCACTTTAAGCATCATTAAAATCACTGCTCCCGAAAAAGCGCCCGTTTTTAAAACTTTTTTTTGCATTGATCCATGTCCCCTGGGGCAGGACCCGGGTCCCCAAACCCTTTTTAGGACAATAACTTGCATATCAGCCTTTAAAATTAGCACTTTTGATTTTGAACGTTCGAGTCATATAGACTTTAATGGGGTTCTAAAGTTTGCGCAAACTTTCGGTCCCTTTACAGGTTCTGGTGCAAACAGAACCGGGGGGTGTTTGGCTCATCTCTAGTGGCCAATGGGAATCCTATTAGCCCCATTGCTGGGAATGAGCACAGTCCTATTTTTCTCCCCTCTCACTGTGCTGTCCATCCAAGCCAGGGAGGGGAGCAACAAGCTGCAGCTAGAATAAAAACACTTTGTTGGGAGGCTTAAAGGAGGTACTACACATGGTAATCAGTAGTGGGGAAAAGATCGGCAGGGAGACCACAGGCAAAACTGATGACTAGTCTATTGCTCTCTGCCTGCCTTTTTTGGGCACATCTTCTAGAGTTGTCCTCTTTAATCTCAGCCCCGCTCCAGAGATCTTCACTGTGATTCTCTAGCCAGGGCAGGGTAGTTTTTTGTACATGAATGCCCCATCCACATGTGGCTTCTGTTGCTCATGAGAACCATTTGATCATTTATTCTTGCAGGTTAGATTTGTAGGCAGGTACAGTCTGCTTTCTCCACTGCAGATGGCGCTGAAGCACAGAAACATTGCAGGGGAGAAGAATTCAAGAGGAACGTGGTTCCTTTATGGTTTTCTGGGTCACTAGGAGAGCTATTCGGTTGGATGCTGCCATCCCATGTGACTCTGGTGGCCATTTTGGATCAGGCAGAGTCTATTTAAGACCCTGGCTTCCGGGCATGGCGTGCTCTTTGTGTGTGGGCAGTGTAGGGACAGGCCCCCCGCCTGACAGGGACAGTGATTAGCGGCAGGGAGAGGTTCCAGACGAGTAAGGAAAGGATAGGTACATGCCCATCCTTCCTAGAAAACACTCTCCATTGGGTACAGACAGGCCAGGCAGCATTCCGCCACTCAAGACAGACGCTGTCGGCGCATCTGAGACCTGCACCGCCACATGCTGCTGTTCTATGCTGTCAGTGCTCCTGGTCGGGTGCCTTCCCACTGCGTTGTTGTGAATTACTGGATTCTGCATTAATACAAGTTCTGTTCTCTGCATTTGTTGGTGTATGTTTACCGCAGCCGCACCACTCTGATTCTTCCCACATATTCATGGTTGTCCCAGCAATCTAGAGAAGTATGGCTCTAGCCAGAGAATGGGTGAAGGAAATAGCATGCACGCGCAATCGGGTGGGGGTTTGGTTGGAACTTTTTTGTGCAAAGGCTGAGAAGCACTAGGAAGGGCCACACAAGTGAAGATTTCCTTAGTGGAGCTAAAAGGTAAGTATTCTTCCGTGTGGGTTACAATGGTAGGGTTTAAAGAACAAGGTCGTCAACATTTTAAAAATGTAAAGGACATGAAATTACATATAGCACAGAATCCAGACACCCACTGATTCCATTTTCCAGTTATTGTACACTGTCCATGATTACAGAGAGGAACGTATGAAGAGGAATAATTATTGATGAAAATCCAGCATCAGAGATCGCTTGATTGGCACAAATATTTATCTACTTTAAGATGAAAAAATCACTAGAAATGACTCTCGAAAGTTTGAAGAGGACTGAATTCAAGGACAAATCAGGCTTGAGAAAACCAATTAGTCTGATTACTTACGTAACTTCAAAAATCAGCAAAGTGGCTTAAAAGGAATTTAGGGAGTTCTAGTCTCGGGCTTATGAAAAGTGATTTTCTCGTACTCTGAAAGAAAGCTTTGCATTATTATCACATTAGGTAAGCAACATTTGTAATACCAACTGACAATACCAAATTTGAACTTAAAAACCTGTTTTAAAGTCCTTTTTCTTACAAAAATCAAAGCCCCCTCGCCCCAATTCCTCTCACTTATCCACTCCCAGCCAAAACACAATATTTAGAAAAGAAGAACTTTTTTACTCTTCTTGACCCTCGATGGTGCCACTTCCAACAGTGGAGACTGGCAATCCCCCACTGCAATCCATGCCCAATGCCATGATTTCACCCCTGGAGTCACGATATTATGATGCTGCCAATTCTAGCCATCAGGACCCTGTGAGAACTCCACTGATGGACTCTTCTCACAGCCAATAGGAAGCATACACTTCACCAGGCAGCAACATGGACACATAATAATATTAGAAAATATAACAATATAACAAGAACACATAACTAAAGATGCTGTTTTCGCCACAGAGTTCCCGCCCGATTTTGCGGCATGACCACATGATCACAGACACACGCATGATAGCAAGCTCTGAAGATGAGACTGAATGTTCCAAGTTATTACTGTAGTACATTGGATTTGTGTGTAAGTAATGGCCAACCCATGATCAACTTCCATTGCAAGCAAAATGACCTTTTAAGGACCTGGTCAGTTTATAGTGACATTCCTTTGGTATAGGTCAGCTACGGTAACCAGGATAACCAGGATATTAGAGGCTTTCTTATACATTTGTGAGGCAACTAGACAACTAATCACTGTGGAAGGGGGCAGAGTCACGGTCAAGGGGACTGAAATTCCTCTTTAACCACTTAAGGATCAGCCTCGTTTTGGATTTTAGGTGTTTACATGTTTAAAACAGGTTTTTTTTGCTAGAAATTTACTTAGAACCCCCAAACATTATATATGGTTTTTTTCTAATACCCTAGAGAATAAAATGGCGGTCGTTGCAATACTTTTTTTTTTGCACCGTATTTGCGCAGCTGTCTTATAAGCGCACTTTTTTGGGGAAAAATCCACTTTTTTGAATAAAAAAATAAGACAACAGTAAAGTTAGCCCATTTTTTTTTATATTGTGAAATATAATGTTACGCCAAGTAAATTGATGCCCAACATATCACGCTTCAAAATTGCGCCCGCTCGTGGAATGGCGTCAAACTTTTACCCTCAAAAATCTCCATAGGCGACATTTAAAAAATTCTACAGGTTGCATGTTTTGCGTTACAGAGGAGGTCTAGGGCTAGAATTACTCTCGCTCTACCGGTCGCAGCGATACCTCACATGTGTGGTTTGACCACCGTTTTCAGATGCGGGCGCTACTCGCGTATGCGTTCGCATCTGCGCGCGAGTTCATTGGGACGGGGGGTTTCTAAAACATTTTTTTTTTTTTTTTTATTATTTATTTTACATTATTTTATTTATTTTTACACCGTTTACAAAAAAAAAAATGTGTCACTTTTATTCCTATTACAAGGAATCTAAACATCCCTTGTAATAGAAAAAAGCATGACAGGACCTCTTAAATATGAGATCTGGGCTCAAAAAGACCTCAGATCTCATATTTACACTAAAATGCAATAAAAAAACAAAAAAAAAGTTATTTAAAAAAAATGACATTGAAAAAAATATGCCTTTAAGAGGCGTAGGCGGAAGTGACGTTTTGACGTCACTTCCGCCCAGCAGTGTCATGGAGACCAGTGGGCACCATCTTAGCCTCACTCGTCTCCAGGCACAGGAGGGAGATGGACGCGATCGCCTCCGCCGCTACCGACGGCTCCGGTAAGCGGCGGACACCGGATCGCAGCAATCCGGTGCCCTCCGCCGCTTACCGGAGCCATCGGTAGTGGCGGAGACGATCGCGTCCATCTCCCTCCTGTGCCTGGAGACGAGTGTCGCCTATCCCCCGAATTCGCCGCAGGGACCACTTTTATCAGAAAGAGGACCGCTACGAAAACGGGGATACCAGGGTTATGGCAGCTAGCTGCTGCCATAACAACGATATACCCCTTCAAAGTTTGGACGTACATCGGCGTGCGGTGGTCCGGAAGTGGTTAAGCATGTGCCTGAGAAGCTTCCCAGTGGTAGCTTCCTTGAAAGGGTGCTGTCCTAGCCAGTGCCCTGAGCAAGGCTGCATCAGATAAAAAAGCTGGACAGGCTTATGGTGACTTTCCTTATATACCGAGCATCCCTATGCTGTTCCTACTTTACAGGAACCTGTCCAAATGCTAGGCCTACCTCGCCCTCACAATGGGGTTGCCACCTCATGCCTTTAAAACCCAACACATATTAATTACATATGTAGCACCCTTTAGTGTTTTTTTAGTTTCTTTTTGTGTAAGTGTATGTAGCGCCCTGGGGTTTAGTCAGGGAGCTCCTCACCAAATTCCTTGTCAGGAGTAGCTACTGTAGTTAATTACTAGGGATCCATTGACTTCTCCCTAAGTTGGCCTGGTTGTACTTTCCTCTTCTACCCCAGACTTCTCCCTAAGTTGGCCTGGTTGTACTTTACTCTTCTACCCCCAGGTGATTACTAGGGATCCATTGACTTCTCCCTAAGTTGGCCTGGTTGTACTTTCCTCTTCTACCCCCAGGTGACCGGGCACTTGGAGGTATTAGGTTGAGAAGGACAACTCAATGTCAAGTTATGGGTATATGAGGTATCTCAGCCAATGGGCAGGGATTTTGTAGAATCCCTTGGCCTGCCGGGAGAGCCCATATATTCGGGTGATGTCAGGTGATCCGGGTTCTTGTGTGCCACCCAGACCGCTGTCTGGGTGGATGTGTGTCATACGCCCCGGGGTGCTAGGCCGGAAATTGGGCCTATCAGGCTGCCAGGCTGTGTGAGGGCCTATCCAGAAGTGAGAGGGCAGAGCAGGGTTGGGACTGCGGCTTGCAGTCCAACCAAAAGTGACGGAGAACCTGTCGTAAAAACCTCTTTTACATCCAAGAAGTGTCTGGCGCCCAATGACTTTTATCACCCTTGCACCCACTATACCTCACAACCCACCACTTATTGAAGGATGTCAGTTATCTTTGGCCTTGAAGGTTCCCATTAGACTGGAAGAGGTCAGAGATTCTGCTACATATAGGTAAATTTTTGCAGGCTTGGCTGGAACCCTATCTGTGTTTTATACTGGGTTGGGCAGAAATCCAGGGAGAGCTGGATGACTCACAGGCAGCATCACTGAGACCCCCTCCCCACACACACACACACACACACACTTCTTGAATGTTCTGTAACCTTCTGGAAGAATGGGAGGAGAGGAAAGGCGGAGTTGCCTAGAGTGTTCTGATGGCCCTGACTTGTCCCCAACTTGGATTGGCAGGGCAGGCCTCCTCAAATACTCATGGTCAGCCCAGCTGGGGAGGAGCTGTTCAGGTGCAAGCTGGAGATGGAGTGTTAGGCTGTTGTGGCCTTTGAGGGAGCTCCCCAGTCAGGGGGGTGACATTGGGCCTGGGCTCGGGTGCTGACAGGACCCTCTCAAGAGACACAGAGGTGTCCTGGACAGGAGGCACTGGGAGCAAGGAGAGGATAGCAAGAGAACACTACTGTTCAATTCTCCAAAAGGAACAGCCAGGATGGCTGTTGAGTGACACACAGTCAGAAGGACTGGGAGGCATGCCTGAGAGGACTGGGGGGGGGGGGTGCAGTGCCAGTCAGGAGGACTTTGGTGGCACGGGCAGTGGAAAGAGGCAGCTGCAGCCAGGAGGGCTGGCAGGGCCTGAAGAGGTGGTATTGAGAGCAGTAGCCACATGTGGGACAGCTAGCACTAAGGACTACCTATTTTTGCTACACCATAGAGGCCCACGGTCCATGCCTGCAAAGGGTGTTTGCTTTGGGTCTGGTTGAGCCAGTGTCAGACTCTTTATAACAGTGCTAGCTGGTCCTGGGAGTGATAGTCTGCATGCAAGTGCATGTGCTGAAGGTGAAAGAGAAGAGGTTAAATATACTGGAGTGTATATAGTTCAGTCCCCACATATTTCTTCAATCAAGTGGGCATACCAAATGTACCCCATCCCAATCCAAGCTCTATTCCCCTAATAAAACAAAACAAAGTACAAGGACTGTTTCTTGACTAAGCATGTTTGCAAATTAGTGTGTCCTTACAGGGTGTACCACTACACATAGGTTCTGAAGCTAATTTAATGCAGATAAAGGCCCTAAGTGAGTTTAATTATCGCCCTAATCAGCCACAGAACCTGTGTAATTAATATGTGTTCGGTTTTAAAGGGACGAGGTGGCAACCCTACCTCACAAGCGAGTCTCTGCCCTTCTCTGCAATTTCTCAAGCTGAGGACACCACCCAAGTAACCCAACAGTGGCTATATATATATATCCCTTTATGAGTCCAAGATGGCCACCCAAATCTCGAAAGAGCTCTGTGTCCAATAAAACTCAGGCTCTCCTGAGATGGCACCTGGTGTCCATGACAGAGGACACATTGGTCCTATACCAGGTTCTCTTCTAGCGCCCAGTAGTAAATAACAGCAGTCATGGGACTGCTTTATTTATAACAGAAGTAGGAAGTGATTTAGCGATCCTGCAATTGCTGGATTACCTCCGAGCCTTGCAAATCAGACAGAGTAACAGCACAGCAAGGGATTGCAGTGTAGATTACCAGCAACTACACTAACACCTGCATACAACCTAGTTACCTGCGCCCCTGGTGGAGATTACAACACCTGCCTACAACCTTGTTAACTGCGCTCCTGGTGGAGATTACAACACCTGCCTACAACCTTGTTAACTGCGCTCCTGGTGGAGATTACAATACCTGCCTACAACCTTGTCACCTGCGCCCCTGGTGAAGATTACAAGTGACCATGCCAACACACACTTTAAGCAGGCATGGCCCATGCATGATTAGGAAACAGGTGGAAACTGAATTATATAGGGGGAAAAAAAGCAAGGCCCGAAGGTCTGTTAACGCTACCGCATGCTAAAACGCCCCATTTTAGCATGCAGGCAGGGTAGTGAGGAGGCAGTGTGATGCGCTTTTTCAGAGGAGGCAGCGCAAGCCCAGTCACATGCATGCGGGATAAGGTTGCCACCTTTTCTTCAAGCCAAACCCAAACACTTTAGTAGCCTGGGACACCTTTGGATGCTCCAAGGAAAGTAGTAATGCGGTGCGCACAGCGTGCCGCAGCGAAAGGTGGGTGTGGCCAAATTGCTCTTGCTAACACCATCGCCCTGTCACCCAGTGATGCCAAACTTGCCCCCAGACAGCTGCCCGCAGCTCCCGGATGACAAAAGATTTGTGTGTGACTATCTTGGTTATTTGGGGAGCCACAGCCCGGTCTAAAAAATGTGCCCGGGTTTCAGTCCTGCCTGAAACCTGGACACATGATTCAAAACCCAGACTGGCCAGGTGAATCCTGGACAGGTGGCAACCCTAATGCGGGATTAAGGTAAGTAATAATCCCCCAGCACATAACAAGCAGATAACCCTTGCAACCCTTGAGGCCACAATGCAAGGGTACATTTTACCTCATTTCCAGAGCTCACCTTCAAAAGGCTGGTACACACGGGTCGGTAATGGCTGGTTCAACAGCAAACTGCCGTATGTGCAGCAGCCTGTCTGACAGAAGCTGATCCAAGGATCGAATGGGCATGCTTGATAGCCAATGACTGCGAGTGATGATCACTGTCTTCTTAAGGGGGACTCCCCCTGTCAGAACACAATAGCTCAGTGAGGGAGATTGCTATACTAACAGCGCTTGTGTTAGTACAGTCATCTGTCAGTTTTTTTTTCCTTCAGCCCGCTGGATTGAACAAAAGAAGAAAAACTCCCTGTGTATACCTGGCATAAGTGTATCCAAAGTCAAAACTTTTCTTTTTAGTTTAGGATGAAGTAGGATAGGAATAGAATGCCTGTTGGTTTTTAATTTCTGTCTGTGACCCCGGTCACGGTAACAACGGGAATCCTGTCTCATCTGGTGCTTGATCACATGACCCATGCCTCGGCATACCTTACATCATCTCTGCTGATGCAGAATATTTTGAGGAACTGATATCAAGGGGACCTTTCAGGCACAGGTGCTGACCAGGGTGACGCTCTAACATCCTCCGAGAACTGAAATATCAGTTTGGGATGGACTGATCCCTCAAGCAAGACATGCATACCAGGATTTTTGGTTTCTCCTTCTTCATAAAACCCACCGTTAATACTTAATTCCATACACAACTCTTCGAATCTTCTCTTATCCCATTTTTAATATCTGTTATCCAATTTGCCAGCTGAAAGCACTGAGGGCAGATGGTAAGAAATGCTTACACCAGCCAACAGACCTATAAATTGATTTTCTGGCTTGAAAACTGCTTCTGTTATTTTTTTTTTCCTTTTTTTTTCATTATTATAAAAATAGTTTCAATGCTCAGGGGAAAACACTTCATAAGACATCGGATTTTGAAGCCCCGCATTGTGGTTTGTACAGAAATGTCAAAGTTGATTTATTTCAGGAGAGAAGAGGACCTCTCCTGGTTTTTATGTTCATTAGGTATACACTATACTGTATGTGAATGGGATCAGTCTACTGTAAATAATTTTACCCAAGCATTTTAAAAAATACCTGTACTTTGGGAAAAGGTAGAAAATCGGCATCGACATTCATTTGCAGACTTGAAGGTACTTTTCTGCACCTTTAGTCATCTTCAGAGACCCCTAGAGCCCCAAAGCCCAAAGTATTGCATTACACAACTACCAGCTTGGCTAAACCCTCCCTGCTTTATCACAAATGTATTATTATGCCCCCCCCCCCCAATCAATAAAGGGTTTAATGCTCATTTTTGTAGAACCCTGGTGCCCAACCTGTGGCCAATCGGAACGTATTGAAAAAAGGTAACAGTAACTGTAAGCGCAAATACAATGCTCACAAACTAAACACAATTATTGTTTACTGGGTCATTAGTCCATAGGCAGATCAAATAGTTCAGAGGTTTAAGGGTAAAATGATGGCAGGGCAAGGGCGGCTTCTGTCTTACTTTTTGTAAGTGTGTTTTGATACCTTGCCATTAAAGCCGTTTTTAATACTGCACTTAGGTGGCGCTTCCAGTGTTCTCCCTTTAATTGGAAATTACTGTGTGGCCCTCTGGGTCCTTCAAGACAGAAGTCTGTATTTTGGTGCTCAACTCAAGATAATAAAGATAAATATTGTTTAGGCCGGTTTCTAGTAGGTGCATGGTTTGATTTATTTCTTTCACAATGGCTTAAAGGATAACTAAAGATAATTTTTTTTTTTTTAAATAACAAACATGTTATACTCACCTCCACTGTGCAGCTCGTTTTGCACAGAGTGGCCCCGAACCTGGTCTTCTGGGGTCCCTCGGTGGCTGTCTGGGCTCCCCCCCCCCCGCAAGGACTTAACACCTTCATGCGAGCTCCCTCGAAGGGTGTTCAGTGCTTGCGGGCGCGCTCCCGTGATACAGCCGGCGGCCATAGCCGCTCACTGTATCACTCGGCCCCGCCACCCGGCACGCCGCGCCATTGGATGTGATTGACAGCAGTGCGAGCCAATGGCTGCGCTGCTTTCAATCCATCCACTGTAACCAATCAACGGCCAGGCTGAGCGGCGAAGAGGATGTCGGGGGCGAGCGCAGGACTTTCGAGGGGTCAGGTAAGTAAAACGGGGGGGCTGGGGGGGCTGGGGGGGCCGGTATTGTTGGATGTTTTTTCACCTTAATGCATAGAATGCATTAAGGTGAAAAAACTTTTACCTTTACAACCCCTTTAAAGCGGAGTTCCACCCACATTTCAAATTTGCCCCGTTCCAGTTCAGGAGGACAATTGTGGGGACAACCCTGAATGAGAGAGGTGACAATCACGGGGGGGGTTAATTTTATCAAAAAAACACCAAAACTGACAGAATTCCGCTTCAACTTTTTTGTGCAGATCATCTTTTTTGTTTTGTTTTTGTTTTTCTTTGATCCATTATAATGCTTAGAGAAATATCAGATGTGGCACAAGTCATTTTTCAAGAGGGGCTATTGGGAGCACAAATGTGGAAGCATTCATTTTTTTAAGGGAATAGTATTTTTTTTTTTAAATATTCTTTTTATTAAAGTGGTAGTAAACTCCACTTTGCAACTTTTAACTACAGGTAAGCTTATAATAAAGCTTTCTGAGATGGTGGCTCCCATATGCATGCACGGGAGTGATGTCATCGCAAGCTCAGCCATTCAAATGTCAAATGAACCCAGAAGGAAGACAAGGTGGAGATGGGAGCCCTGTCAGCGTTGAGCGCCGATGGAGAGCTTTGTTTTACAGGTAAGTCTTTCATAATATGCTAGTGTGCAATGCATACTATCACGTCATGTTATTATCTTTTATTTTATTTATTTATTTGTTTATTTATTTCGGCATTTACTATCACTTTAAGATTTTTAAATGCAATGAAAAAAGCAGGTTAAAAATAATTTAAAAAAATAAACAGATCCAACAATTGTGATTACTACAGTAGGCGATCCTTCTGAAAAGCTAGAAATAAATAAATTAGATAGATAGATAAATTACGTGAGAGCTGTGCAGATATCTTTCCGCGCACACTAGGTCATACAAATTAACTTTTATTTCAAATGCATTCAAACTTCAGAAAAATTAGCAGAAAAAATATTTATAGCATAAAAATCATAATCCAACAGATGTGTGCTGGAGAAAAAATAAACATATAGGGGGGATATTTTCCATAAGTTCTCTTAGCGGAAAGCTAGTACACTTGTACTTATACTGCCTAAACTTGCAAAGTTGTTGCTCCCTTCCCTGCCATTGCTGCTTGTAGCTTCCTGACTACACCTAATGCCGCGTACACACGAGCCGACTTTCCAGCAGACTTGGTCCGGCGGACCGGACTCCAATGGACAATTCGATCGTGTGTGGGCGCCAGAGGACTTTTTTTTCCCCAAAAGTCCGACGGACCTAGAAATAAAACATGTTTCAAATCTTTCCGACAGACTCGAGTCCGGTCCAAAAATCCGCCCGTCAGTATGCTAGTCCGACGGACAAAAGCCGACGCTAGGGCAGCTATTGGCTACTGGCTACCAACTTCCTTATTTTAGTCCGGTCGTACGTCATCACATACAAATCCGTCGGACTTTGGTTGATCGTGTGTAGGCAAGTCCGTTCATTCGAAAAGTCCGTCGGAAGTCCGTCGGAAAGATCGTCGGACCAGACCGGTCGAAAAGTCCGCCCGTGTGTACGCGGCATAACTGTTGTTATCCATGTTGTTCTCCCACCCTCCCTTACTTATCCATATCTTGTCCTTATTGCTTTCCCCAATCCTTCAAAGAAAATGAAAACCTGGTTTCCATCAAACTCATTATTGTACTTGACAATGTTCTTCCAGGAGCTGTGAAGCCCAAGGGTAGATGCCTTACGTATCATGTAACTCCACTGTCTATTTTTTTCTGGTATCCAAGTATACAAGTACCCTATTAGTGACATCTTTTTATTTCTTATTGTTATTATTATTATTATTATTACTACAGGTACTTATATAGTACTTACAATATAAACAGTGCAGCGCAAAAGTATATAAAATAGTAAGGCACATTCAAGCTCTCATATAAAAGCCCAAAGCCCAGAAGAAACAAAAGGAAATTATCTTGGACAACAAATAGTAGAGACCCTGTGTCGGATAGCAGCGGGTGATGTCACAGAATGTGACTCCTCCTCCCGTACGCGTTACGTTCCTACGGGACCCCGCTGACGAAGTCCCGTAGGACGCAACGCGTACGGGAGTAGGAGCCACATTCTGTGACATCACCCACTGCTATCCAACTGATCCGTGTGTGTCTTCCAGCCGCTCAGCGGTGATAATGATTTTTTATGCTGGGAACAAGATGATAGATCTTGTAAGTTTTATACAATAAAGCATGATTAATATTAGCATACAGAGAGCACTTAGATTCTTTTATCTTTTACATTTTAACTTAGGTGATTGTGAGCATTGGAGCTACTGGGACCATCTTACATCTGCTTTCACTCTTCCTGTGGATTACTTGAGGTGAGCGGCGCTATCTATGTGTCGTTGGCGAGCTCATTCACACATGGAATCGGTGTATATGAAAATCTGCCACAGGGACTCTACTATTTGTTTCCCAGAATAATGTCCTTTTGTTTCTTCTGGGCTTTGGACTTTCATATAAGAGCTTGAATGTGCCTTACTATTTTATATACTTTTGCGCTGCACAGTTTATATCATAAGGATTTATTGAGCTTGTGAATTTTTCCCTTGGTGTGCAGCTTGCAAAATATTTTAATTTTTGTTGAATAGTTGAGTATATTCATATATAGGGTCGCGCTGATTGAATTATTTTTTAATACTTATATAGTACTGTCAATTTACGCAGCGCTTTACACATATATATTGAACATTTACATCAGTCCCTGACCTTTAAGGAGCTTACAATCTAAGGTCCCCATCTACATTCATACTGAGAACTGGAAGTGACGTATGACGTCACTCCGGTCCTCCAAGGGCATAGCGATGAGCGGTGGCCATCTTGCTATCGGTCATCCCTATAGAAAAACACTGCTGACGCTGGATGGTTCCCGGGCTCCCCAATCCGTAAAGTAATGCCCCGTACACACTGTCGGATTTTCCGACGGAAAATGTGTGATAGGACCTTGTTGTCGGAAATTCTGACCGTGTGTGGGCTCCATCGGACATTTTCCATAGGAATTTCCGACACACAAAGTTTGAGAGCAGGCTATAAAATTTTCCGACAACAAAATCCGTTGTCGGAATTTCTGATCGTGTGTACACAAATCCGAAGGACAAAGTGCCACGCATGCTCAGAATAAATTAAGAGATGAAAGCTATTGGCTACTACCCCGTTTATAGTCCAGACGTACGTGTTTTACGTCACCTCGTTCAGAACGATCGGATTTTCCGACAACTTTGTGTGACCGTGTGTATGCAAGACAAGTTTGAGCCAACATCCGTTGGAAAAATCCATGGATTTTGTTGTCGGAATGTCCGATCAATGTCCGAAAGTGTGTACGGGGCATAAGCCTGGGAACCACAGGGAAGCGGCGGGGCACCTCTACCGTCGTTTCGAAAAGTGATCCCGCTGCGAATCCGCCGCTGGAATCACTTTTTTCGGAAAGCGGGCCGCCTAAGGGAAGAAATTTTACTGGGGTTATGGCATCTAGTTGCAGCCATAACACCGGTATTTAGCCACTTCCGGACCGCCGCACGCCGATATACGTCCTTACTTTGAAGAGGAATATCGTTGTTATGGCAGCAGCTAGCTGCCATAACCCCGGTATCCTCTTGTTCGGCCAGCGATCCGGTTTCCGATAATAGTGGTCTCTCTGCGACAGATTCACTGCGAGATCACTTTTATTGGCGGCGGGAGAGGGCCCCCGCCGCTTACTGGAGCCTTCGGCAGCGGCGGAGGCGATCGGATCCTCTTCCTTGCTGGGTATGGAGACGAGTGAGGGGAAGATGGCCACCACCCGTCTCCATACCATTGCAGGGCGGAAGCGGCGTCAAAATGTCACTTCCGCCCATAGCTCTTAAAGGGCCACATTTTTTTTTTATTGCATTTTAGTGTAAATACGAGATGTGAGGTCTTTTTGACCCCAGATCTCATATTTAAGAGGACCTGTCATGCTTTTTTCTATTACAAGGGATGTTTACATTTCTTGTAATAGGAATAAAAGTGGCACATTTTTTTTTTTTTAAAGAACACTGTAAAAAAAAAAATAACATGTAAAATAAATAAGAAAAAAAAAATTTTTTAAACGCGCCCCGTCCCGCCGAGCTCGCGTGCAGAAGCGAACGCATACATGAGTAGCATATGAAAACGGTGTTCAAACCACACATGTGAGGTATCACTGTGATCAGTAGAGCGAGAGCAATAATTCTAGCCCTAGACCTCCTATGTAACTCAAAACATGCAACCTGTAGAATTTTTTAAACGCCACCTATGGAGATTTTTAAGGGTAAAAGTTTGTCGCCATTCCACGAGAGGGTGCAATTTTTGCAATTTTGAAGAGTGACATGTTGGGTATCAATTTACTCGGCGTAAGATTATCGTTCACAATCTAAAAAAAAAATTAAGCTAACTTTACTGTTGTCTTATTTTATTATTTAAAAATGTGTATTTTTTCCAAAAAAAGTGCGCTTGTAAGACCGCTGCGCAAATACAGTGTGACAGAAAGTATTGCAACGGCCGCCATTTTTATTTCTAGGGTGTTAGAAAAAAAATGTATAATGTTTGGAGGTTCTAAGTAATTTTCTAGCGAAAATTTTTTTTTTTTAACTTGTAAACAACAAACCTCAAAAAGAGGCTCGGTCCTTAAAGTGGTTAACGTCAAAATCAAAATCATGACGTAAATTCCCAGTTAGGGGGTCGGCAAGTGAAGAATAACAAAAAAACAAAAAACACATGGTTAAATGAGGAAACAACCAAAGGCTGTCATTATTTTATTTATATTGTATCTTTCACTGATAAAAAAAATCTCCAATGTGGAATTATTAAATGTTAATTAAAAAAAATTCTGTATCTCCTCCAAGAATCATTTAATGAATGTATGGAGATGTTGCTAATAACTGCTTCAGCTATACTTATTAGCTCTGGCACCGGCTTTTACACCATCACAATATTGGCAGTACACAGCAGTGCCTACCATACTCTCTCTGAACAGAACATATTTTCCTGAACCCGCAATCAAGCTAAATGTGTCAATCTACTCCCACGTCTGTTTAGATATATTTTTATTAAGATCCTTTTACAAATGTCATAAATCTCTTCACAAATGTGACATGTTTACTTAGAAATTAAAAAAAAAAGGAGAACAGCTTTTTGTTTAATATTATATTAGCTAAAAGAAAAAAATAAATATGCGCTATATATACAATCAGTGGCGTCCCGTCCATTAGGTGGCGCCGCCTAGGGTTGCCACCTGTCCGGGATTCACCCGGACAGTCCGGGTTTTGAATCGTGTGTCCGGGTTTCAGGCAGGCTGAAACCCGGACACATTATTCAGACCGGGCTGTGGCTCCCCAAGTAACAAAGATAGTCACATACAAATCTGTTGCCACTTGGGAGCTGTGGGCGGCTGTCTGGCAGGTTTGGCATCATTTGGGGGGGGAGGCAGGGCAATGATGTCAGAAAGAGCAATTTGGCCACACCCACTGTTGGCTGTGGCGCGCTATATGCACCGCATTACTGCTCTCCCTGGCTGCTAAAGTGTTCGGGTTTGGCTTAAAGAAAAGGTGGCAACCCTGGAGTGGCCCCCTATCTCCAGGCCAACCCCCTATATGCATAATGGATAGATTCATGCATAGCATAGCATGAATCTATCCATGGCCGCCGCGGCCACCTCCTATTTATGTGTCCGGCCCCTTTCAGGGCACCGGGGGCATGAATTACAGCGGCCAGGGTTTTTTTTTTTTTAAGCACCTGATTAGAGCCAGAGGCTTCTAAATAGGGTGGGCTCGGAATGCAGAGAGTATGACCGGAGCCCACCCAGATTTGTTGCAACAGCGAATGAATATTCGCTGTTGCAACACAGATCCTCCTCCCAGGCCAATCGGGAAGCGGGTTTGATACCTGTGACCCGATTGGCTGAAAGGACAGGTGATCCTATTGGATGCCTAGGAGGAGGGGAGGAGACACATGGAGGAAGCGAGGAGGAGAAGAGCCGATGCCTGGATGCCTCGTCCCCTCAACTGCTCCATGAGATGCCCGATCCCCGGCTCTCCTTGGATGCCCGATCCCCGGCGCTGCTCCTCGGATGCCCGCCAATGCTCGATGCCCGCCAACTTAGATGGGGTAAGTGCCGGTGGACCGGCCAGCAGACAGTGGGGGTGGGGGTGGATTGAGTTGCCGCGGGGGGTGGGTTCAGTTGTTTGCCGCGCCCCCCAAACAAAGAACCACCAGCCGCCACTGTATACAATAGTATGTAGACACCCGACCATCACATCTACCTACAGTGGGGAAAATAAATATTTGATCCCCTGCAGATTTTGTAACTTTTCCCACTTACAAAGAAATGAAGGGTCTATAATTTTTATCATAGGTGTATATTAAATGGTAGAGACAGAATATCAACCAAAAATCCAGAAAAAAACACGATATAAATATTATAAATTAAATTGCAGTTCAGTGAGTAAAATAAGTGTAGCAATAACTCTCGGTGGAGCTGCTGGTTTAAGCGGGCCTGTCCTCTATGCTCTTCACCCTTCTTAAATTGTTCAATCCCCTTGACACAAATGTAGTGCAGTGTTGTAATAATATGAATATCAACTTTAACATACAATATGCACTTACAGTTATAGTTACCTCTACCTGGGTGCTGGTAGCTCCACCTGCAGGAGAAATGACAACACTGCACACAAACTTCAGTAATAACCAAAAATAACTTCTTTCTTTGGGTAAATAATATATTTATTTAAAGAATTATTACAATGACTATACTATCACACCAACGTAGTGTAACAGTATAAGAAATGATTTTGACAATCAGTAACAGACACAAATATATCTATTTATATATAATTGTACCCGTGAGCTCCCCCTGCTCTAGACCTTAAAGTCACTATCCTTTGTAACTAAATGCAGGGCCTGCAATGAAAAGGTAGTCCTGACGTCTTCAGTCTTCGCTAGCTTTTATAATTGTAATCTGCAAAGGGTTCCTCCTGGGTGTTGCGCAGTGTAATATAACACACTAAAACAATTGTAATCCAGCAGATTGACTAAGTGTTCTTTTATGAAGAAACCAGACATCTAGCATCCGTTCTTGAATACTGGAGTCTATTCAGATGTAAAGTTCTTCAACTTAACTTGTTCCTGTGGGACTATCAGTCCCAGCAACACTCTGTAAAAGTTCTAATTGTGTATGTAGTAGTTAAACAAACTTCTGGGTGTTAACCCTCTCACCACACGGGATCCGGGCAGATGGATGTCTCTGTTTCAGCAGTTCTCAGTCCGTATCGAGACACCTCCACGCCGTTACACTGTTCCGTTCACAAACGACCAGGAGTCCTCGGTTATCTCCCGACGGGTCTCCGGAACGATCACTTCGGCTGCTCCAGCACGCTGTGATGTGATGGCAAGATCCTTGCAGCTGCTCCGCTCCTTCGCAAAGTAGGCCGCAACCCTGTAGGACACACACACACCCACAGGGTTCTGCTGGCAGGCCAGGCGTCCCAGGAACAAGAGACCTAAAATGGCCGCTCCTTACCCTTTTATATCCTCCCACAATGCAGTTCAGTTCTCACCTTGTCCAGGAGCATTGTGGGTGGGTCAGAGCTAAAGTTCCGAAGTAAACAATGAATCACTTCCATGTCATTTCACTTGATCATGAAACGTAAACGTATTGTACTTTCTCAATTGTCCACAAGATGGCACTAACACAACCTATGTACTGTATAATACACATAGAGCTAGAAACAAAGGTTGTCAGCGCTACATAAGTATTTGATCCCCAAGCAAAACATGACTTAGTACTTGGTGGAGAAACCCTTGTTGACAAGCACAGAGGTCTCTGCGTGTCGACAAAACATTTCAAAGGCTTTATCAATGACTAGAAGGACAGTGGCGTCTCTTATTAAGAAGTGGAAGGTATTTCACAGACCCTCCCTGGATCAGGACGTCGCTGCAAACCGGATGAAAGAGCCAGGAGGAAACTGGTCAGAGAGGCTACCAAGAGGCCTACAGCAACTCTGAAGTAGACATATGCAGAACAAAAAAATTTGTTTTGTTTCGTTTCGTTATTCACATACATTTTTTTATTTAAATTTGTTTAATTCATTTTTGGAATATGTTTTATTTATTCAAATCGATTCAAATTTTTGGAATTCCATTCGAAATCGAATTTATTCTATTTAAAATTAGAATTTCGGAAAACAGTTATATTCTTATATTCTTTCTATTCTATTCTATTATTTTATATTGTTTCTTCTATTCTATTTTATTATTTTATTTTCTATTCCATTCTTTTCTACTCAATTCGAATTTAACTTATTCAAAACTCGAATTTCAGAAGCTGGTTATATTCTATTTTATTCTATTCCATTCTACTTTTTTATTCTATTCTATTCCTTTATTTTCTCTTCTATTTTACTCTATTCCTTTGTTTTCTATTATATCCCTTTTTTTTCTATTCTATTTTTTTTCTGTTCTTTTATTTTTTATTCTGTTCTGTTTTACTCTATTATAGTCTATTATTTTATTTTCTGTTCTATTCCATTTTTTCTATTCTATTCCTTTATTTTCTATTCTATTTTATTCTCTTCGTAAATTTGAATTTGATTCAAAAATCATTTAAATTCGAATTTCGTCTGAAATTTTGATTCAATATTTTGGATTCGTCTAAATTCATTACTGTACTTTGGAAATTCGGACACCTGTCACTGCCTATTTCTGTCACAAGGGATGTTTACATCCCTTGTTGTGACAGCAATAAAAGTGTTCAGAAAAAAAAAAATTTTTTAAAGGGACAGTGTAAAATAAATAAATAAATAAATAAGAAGCTGTTTTTTTTTATTAAAGCGCCCCATCCCTCCGTACTCGCGTGCCAAAGCAAACACATTTGTAAGTCCCGCCCACAAATGTAAACAGTGTTCAAACCACACATGTGAGGTATTGCCGTGGTCGTCAGAGCGAGAGCAATCATTCTAGTACAAGACTTCCTCTGTAGCTCTAAACAGGTAACCGTTAAAATTTTTAAAGCGTCTCGCCTATGGAGATTTTTAAAGGATATGTAAAGTTTATTTTTAACCACTTGCTTATTGGGCACTTAAACCCCCCTCCTGCCCAGACCAATTTTCATCTTTCAGCACTGTACTACACTGAAATTGTTATCGTTTTTTTCACACAAATGGAGCCATTTGGGTTTTTATTTTTT
>JBBGZY010001242.1:1430000-1464113 GCA_037952925.1 Lithobates clamitans
CAAAACCTTGCTATCTGGGTTCCCTCTTCTGGATCACAGTTACGTCCGACGCAAGTGGACAGGGCTGGGGAGCCCATTGCGGGGATACCAGGATACAGGGGAGATGGTCCTGCTCCACCCAGGGAGTAGTATCCAACATACTGGAGATGAGAGCAGCATTGGCTTCTCAGGTCAGGGGCCAGAGAGTACTTCTACGCTTGGACAACAGGGCAGCTGTCGCATACCTGCAGAGGCAGGGGGGCACTCGCAGCACATCACTCCTCAGGGAAGTGGAGCCGATTATGCTCTGGGCAGAGAAGAACGTCCTAGACCTCAGGGCGATGTATCTACCGGGAAGGTTGAACACGGAAGCAGACACGTTGTCGAGGAAATTCTTGAACAACAACGAGTGGGCTCTTCATCCCCAGGTCTTCCATCAGATTGCCAGCCTCTGGGATCCCCCTCAAGTAGACCTATTTGCCACCCCGGGGAATACAAAACTGACCAGGTTCTTCTCTCGCCTTCCGTATACGCAAGCGGAGGAAGTAGATGCCCTGTCATGCCCCTGGAGGTTCACCACCGCATATGCCTTCCCTCCCCGGCCATTAATATTCAAGTTCCTCCTGAGACTTCTCAGAGAAACAGTCCAGGTACTGGCAGTACTCCCATATTGGCCGAAGAGACCTTGGTTTCCTCTAGCTATGCGTCTCAGTGTGAGCTCTCCAATCAGGATCCATCCTTTCCCTCAACTTCTGACGCAGGGCAGTTTAATTCATCCAGACCCTCAGAAGCTGAACCTTCGAGTCTGGAGGTTGAGAGGCGAAGGTTCGAGTCCCTAGGATGCTCCCCAGGGGTCATAACAACCCTCCTGGGAGCCAGGAAACCAGCAACCAATGCTATATATTCTAGAATATGGGACAAGTTCTTGTCATTTGCTGCCTCAAATGAGTTTAATCCAATCTCTCCTTCTACATCAGGTGTTCTCGGCTTCCTCCAATCAGGACTTGATCTGGGTCTTGGCCTAAGTTCTCTCAAAGTACAAGTAGCAGCAATTTCTGCCGCAACAAATAAAAGATGGGCGGAAGAGCCCTTAGTAGTCACTTTCCTCAGAGGAGTGCTGAAGTCCGGCCACCTGCCAGACGGTCTTTTCCCAAATGGGATTTATCCCTGGTCCTTGAAGTCCTCTCTGACCATCCATTTACCCCAGTGGAACAACTGACAATATGGAACATAACAATGAAAACGGTTTTTCTGTTAGCCATTACATCTGGTAGAAGGATCTCAGAACTCCACTCGTTGGGAATAGGTGATGACCACATCTCTTTTTATCACGATAGAGTAGAACTTCGTCCCCTTCGGGGGTTCACACCTAAGGTCACTACTCCAAGCCACCTTTTGGAGCCCTGGGCACTACCGGTATTTGCTGAAGCAGATTCAGGATCATGTCACGAGCTGGACATATCCAGAGTGCTCAGAGCCTACCTAGAGGCCACTAGATCCTTCAGGAACTCGGAAAGACTCTTCATTGTTCCATTCGGCAAATACAGGGGCAAAGAAGCTTCCATCAGAACTCTGGCATCTTGGGTGGTAAAGCTAATCCAGAAGGCCTACAGGATAAAGAATATGGAACCTCCATCCTGAGTGAGTGCTCATTCCACAAGGGCAGTCTCAACCTCCTGGGCAGCGAGGGCTAACATGTCATTAGAGACAGTGTGCAGGGCCGCCACCTGGTCTTCTCGCAATACTTTCCTCAGACACTACCGTATCGACCCAGGAGCTCTCACAACGGTTGAGTTCGGGAGAAGGGCAGTTCAGGCTGCGATGTCTCATTCTAATTAAACATTTATTGTTAAGCATTATCCCACCCGTGTCAGCTAGTTATTTATCACTAGTATGCTGCCATGGAGGCACCAGGAAAACGGAAAATTGTATCATACTTACCGTAATTTTCCTTTCCTGGTGCCTATCCATGGCAGCATACGCTCCCACCCTCGGTATTCTATTTTACGGAGAATGTTGGGGGAGGGACTACGTCTTTAATTTATGCTATTCACTGGTCCTGAGGGAGGAGTCGAGGCGGAGCTCTATCACTAGTATGCTGCCATGGATAGGCACCAGGAAAGGAAAATTACAGTAAGTATGATACAATTTTCCGTTTTCTAGCAAAAAGCACTGATTTTAACTCGTAAGCAACAAATGCAAGAAAGAGGCCTGGTCTTCAAGCGGTTAAAATGCGCAAGCACAGCGCACACAAGTGTCAACCTAAACGTATCGCTTTTGTTTTATAATCGCATGCTGCAATTTCAGCCAATAGCATTACAGTGTGGTCGCTCTGGCTCTTCTAATTAAAGACGACACGGCATAAGCTGAAGTTCCTTCTTCACGTTAAATCTGCGTTCGAGACAAGGCACGAAAAACTGATATTTCAGAAAGCCAAGGTGACATTGATCACTGCAACTCGAGAACAGCGACCCACGCACAGCCGATCGATACTGGAGGGACTGCTATGATGAGGAAGGTCATGTGACTCACAAGAGACGTCCTGTCATTTCAGATGCCGCCCAAACCGGAGATTGTTATACATCTTCTTCCTCCAGGTCCGCACAGAAGAAACAATACAAGAAAAGGACTTTTTTTTCCCTTTTAATAGACTGACACAAATATATAATTCTGTAGCTCTGAAGATTCGCCGCGGTCGATCTGGTTTTAACCACTTGCCATCCAGGGTGCTTACAATGATCAGCTTTTATGTATTTATATAAAACCTTTATCCCAAAAGGAAAACAAAAAAGCTTCTGTAACTGATTATAACGTGCAGCTTAAATTTCTTAGTGTTTCTAAATCTGTTAGTACATCTAACACCCCTCCCTTCCCCCGCTCTGACAATGCTGCTATCTGCTGTGCCTCCTGTGCTCCAGCATCCAGAATGGGGCACTTTGAGGCTGCATTCACACCTGAGCGAAGCGTCTTTGAGCGATTTTTACGGGGGGGGGGGGGGGGGGGGGGTTGGTGCTTTTATGGCGTGTTTTTTTATACGCAACTCGTATGGTTTTATACAGCGTTTTTAAACTTTGGTGTTTTTTTTTTATTAGCCAATACAGAAAACTATCATCTGTTGCATCATTTTTTGCTAGGTATTTCAGCTTTTTTTTAGCTTTTTATTCGTTTTTTATTATTATTGTTCATTTATTATTTTGTAAATATTACAAAAATTAATTATTTTAATAATAATATATTACAAAAAATGAATTAATAAATGATTACAAAAATTGTAAATTAAAAATTATTTTTTTTTCATTAAGGTAAGGGGTTAGAGTTAAAGCGTCCGTTACCCCAACACTTCATTTTCCTGATATGTGCCTGCTGTACCATGGACTTGTATGAGAAAGTATCCTGTCCTCTTTGTATCGCTTCCTTCATGTAAAAATCCCTGGTGATCCTGCCAGTCCTCTGCTTTTCTGTTAAAAACTGACCACACTAAGCAGAAGAACGCAGTGTGGTCAGTTCTCTAGCTATGCTATGTGCTCTCCTCTAATGATCTTGTCTCAGATGCCCCTCCTGCACAGCTATTCATTGGGAAGCTCAGTGTGCTGTTGCTTCTCCTCCCCCCCAGCTCGTATGCACGAGAGAACAGAGGGAATGTGATCACGTATATTTAAAAAAAGGGAAAAATGTATTTATAATGTTTTTTTTTTAATTGTACAAAAATGTTTTGCATTCCATTTTTAATTTAAACTGAATATGTTGTTTTACAAGGTGATAGTTTACAATCGCTTTAAGGTTAGGTTAGGGTTAGAATTAGGGTTTAGGGTTTTTTTTTGTTAGGGTAACGATGTTAATACTACTACTACTAATAATAATAATAATTACTATTACTACTACTACTACTAGTAATAATAATAATACATTAATAAATACATGTAAAATGAATACACAAATAAATAAACATAATCATAAATAAATAATAAATAAATTCAATAAATGAATACTAAGTAATAATAAATAAATAATGAACCCCTAACCTTAAACCTAACCCTTAAAAAATAAACTAAAATAAAATAATAATAATAAAATAATTATAAATTACTAAACACCCTAACCCTTACACAAAATAAATAAATACATTATTATTATTATTATTATTATTATTAGTATTATGAATAGTATTTTTTTGTTCAGGCGTGGGTGTTTATTTATTATTATTATTTTATTATTATTATTATTATTATTAATAATAATAATAATAATAATGTATTACATGTTTTTTACGGTTGGGGTTAATCATTATTTATTTATGCATATTAGATATTAATAATTTATTTTATTTATTTATTATTTATTTAAGATGATTTTTAGTTACTAGTTTGCATTTCTTTATGCACATATTATTACTATTTCATTTTTTTAAATGTTTTTATTTGAGCGACAAAAATGCGAATGCACACAAAAACGCGCAAATGGCGTGTCTTCATTCATTTCTCTGGGTATGAAAACGCACCAAAAACGCTCAAATCTGCCCGATTTGAGCTACAAAAGAACTTTCTTGAGCTTTCCGGCGTTTGGCTTCAGGTGACTTGGAGTGGAGATGTGAACCATCTCCATAGAGTATCATTGATTTTTTTCTCCTCCAGCCTTTTGGAGCTTCGAGGTGTGAATGGGGCTTAATACAGGGGGATGTGTAACTGGCCAGATCACCAGGTGAAAACAGAGGGGAAAAAAAGAAAACAAATGCAGCCATCACATCTAATGATTGGTAAGTTGCAATATATTACATTTTTTGTTTTGGGTTTATTACTGCTTTAAATAAAAAAAAATCAGAGATATGCTTTATCTGTGAGCAGCCCGATTGTGTGATTAGATAATAGAAATGTCCATTATTTCCTTGAAGAAATAAATGATATTGAGGAATGGGACTCTGGCCTTCGAGTCACGGGAAATGAAACTATCCTGGATGACCAGAGATTGCCTCCAGGGGGCGCACAGTGAAGTGAGAAGAGGTGCGAGTGAGCTGATTAGTGCAGTCCTCCCGGGTGCGTTCTCTGCTGCCATTTCTCCAGCCTGTGAAGTCTCACACTCGGGGGGGGGGTATGCATTATAAAAGTTTCTGGTAAAACAAATATCTGCGATGCCCATAGGCGGCAGTGAGATGAAAGGCAGGCTTCTAAGGGCTGGTTCACACCACAGAAACGCAGACCGGGTGCGTTTCTGCATGCATGTTTTTGATGCGTTTTAGTGTGTTTTTGATGCATTTTCTTTTTTTCACCTTTTTTTTTTTAAAGTTTCCTGGGGTTTTTATTTTGTTTGCTGCATTGCAAAAATGCAGCATGTTCTACTTTTTTTCTGCACAATGATCGCACTGGTGTGAAGTAAGCCATTGGATCCCATATAATCCACTGTCCATGCATTTGCGATGCACAAAAAAAGAAACGTACTGGACTGCATCTGATGTAAACCAGCCCTGATTACAGCAGATAATGATAAAGAATACTCTGATCAGCCATAGCATTATGACCACAGATGGGTAAAGTGAATATGTCATTACAATGGCACCTGAAAGTTGGTGGGATAGGAGGCAGCAAGTGAACATGTTGTCCCTGAAGGCAGTGGTGCATTTTGGTTTTGTGCTGCCCTAGGCAAGACTGTAATCAGGTGAGGGAGAGGGGGTTTGAGAGAGAGTCAGAGAGAGAGAGAGGTGAGAAAGATGAGAGAGAGAGGAGGGTAAGAGAGAGAGAGGGGGGTTAGAGAGAGAGAGGGGGGGATGAGAGAGATGGAGTGGGTGAGAGAGTGGGGAGAGAGGTAGTTAGAGAGAGAGGGGGGAGAGAGGGTGAGAGAGAGATTGTGAGAGAGAGGGGGTGAGAAAGAGAGGGGATGAGAGAGAGAGGGGGGAGAGAGGGGGGTTAGAGAGAGGGAGTGGGTGAGAGAGGGGGGTGAGAGAGGGGGTTATAGAGAGAGAGGGGGGAGAGAGGGTGAGAGGGATGAGAGAGAGGGAGGATGAGAGAGAGGGAGGATGAGAGAGAGGGAGTGGGTGAGAGAGGGGGTTAGAGAGAGAGGGGGGGGGGAGAGAGGGTGAGAGAGGGGGGATGAGAGAGAGAGGGGGGGATGAGAGAGAGGGGGGATGAGAGAGAGGGAGTGGGTGAGAGAGGGGGGTGAGAGAGGGGGTTAGAGAGGGGGGTAGAGAGGGTGAGAGAGAGAGGGAGAGAGAGAGAGTGGGGGTGAGAGAGGGGGGATGAGAGAGAGAGGGGGGATGAGAGAGAGGGGGGATGAGAGAGAGGGAGTGGGTGAGAAAGGGGGTTAGAGAGAGAGGGGGTAGAGAGGGTAAGAGAGAGGGGGGAGAGAGGGTGAGAGAGTGAGAGAGAGAGGGGGGGAGAGATAGGGGTTAGAGAGAGGGAGTGGGTGAGAGAGGGGGGTGAGAGAGGGGAGTGTGTGTGAGAGAGAGAGAGAGAGAGAGAGGGGGTGAGAGAGAGGGGGGGTGAGAGAGAGAGGGGGAGAGATAGAGATAGCGGGGAGAGATAGAGAGGGTGAGAGAGAGGGGGGGTGAGAGAGAGAGGGGGAGAGATAGAGATAGCGGGGAGAGATAGAGAGGGTGAGAGAGAGGGGTGCATTTGTGATGCACAAAAAAACGCACTGGACTGCATCTGGTGTGAACCAGCCCTTTGAACCAGCCCTGATTACAGCAGATAATGATAAAGAGTACTCTGATCAGCCATAGCAGTATGACCACAGATGGGTAAAGTGAATATGTCATTACAATGGCACCTGAAAGTTGGTGGAATATGAGGCATAGGGTTGCCACCTCATCCCTTTAAAACGGAACACATATTAATTACACAGGTTCTGTGGCTGATTAAGGTGGTAATTAAACTCACTTAGTGCCGTATCTGCATTAAATTAGCCCCAGAACCCGTGTAATTAATATGTGTTCAGTTTTAAAGGGATGAGGTGGCAACCCTAATGAGGCAGCAAGTGAACATGTTGTCCCTGAAGGCAGTGGTGTATTTTGGTTTTGTGCTTCCCTAGGCAAGACTGTAATCAGGTGAGGGAGAGAGGTGAGGCAGAGGGGGTGAGAGAGGAGAGGAAGGGTTGAGAGAGAGAGAGAGAGAGAGTCAGAGAGAGAGAGGGGTGCGAGAGATGAGAGAGAGAGAGAGAGAGAGAGAGAGAGAGAGAGAGAGGGGGGGTGAAAGATGGGGGTAAGAGAGAGGGGGAGTGAGAGAGAGGGGGTTAGAGAGAGAGGGGGGTGAGAGAGAGGGGGATGAGAGAGAGAGGGGGGTGAGAGAGGGGTGTGTGTGAGAGAGAGAGAGGGGGAGAGAAAGAGAGGGGGTGTGAGAGAGACGGGGTGAGAGAGAGGGGGTGAGAGAGACGGGGTGAGAGAGATAGGGGATCAGAGAGAGAGGGGGAAAGGGGGATGAAAGAGAGAGGGGAAGAGGGGGGTGAGAGAGAGGGAGTGGATGAGAGAGGAAGAGAGGGGGGGAGAGAGGGTTAGAGAGAGAGCGGAGTGTGTGAGAGAGAGAGAGAGGAAGAGAAAGAGAGGGGGTGAAAGAGAGAGAGAGCGGGAGAGAGAGAGAGAGAGAGAGAGAGAGAGAGAGAGAGAGGAGAGAGAGAGAGAGAAAACCTAAAACATCTGCTTTGGGTGGAATGAACATGTCATTTTTTAAGGCAGAGAACAGAATGAGAGATGATTAGCTTTGCAAACCATGGCTATTTTCAGGAAAAAACCTTCACAATCTAAGGAGAGGGCAGGTGATGATCCATAGACGGAGGTGATGGTCCATTGATGGAGGTGATGGTCCATAGACGGAGATGATGGTCCTAGGATGGAGGTGATGGTCCATAGATGGAGGTGATGGTCCATTGATGGAGGTGATGGTCCATAGACGGAGATGATGGTCCATAGACGGAGGTGATGGTCCATAGACGGAGGTGATGGTCCATAGATGGAGGTGATGGTCCATAGACGGAGGTGATGGTCCATAGATGGAGGTGATGGTCCATAGACGGAGGTGATGGTCCATAGATGGAGGTGATGGTCCATAGATGGAGGTGATGGTTCATAGATGGAGGTGATGGTTCATAGATGGAGGTGATGGTCCATAGTAGGAGGTGATGGTCCATAGATGGAGGTGATGGTCCATAGACGGAGGTGATGGTCCATAGATGGAGGTGATGGTTCATAGACGGAGGTGATGGTCCATAGACGGAGGTGATGGTCCATAGATGGAGGTGATGGTCCATAGACGGAGGTGATGGTCCATAGATGGAGCTTTGTCTCCTCAGGCTCAGGCCACTCCTCGGCAGGGCTGGCAGTTCCATCTGCTTGTGCTTCGCTTGCTGCTCGCAGACACTGTGACTCCAGTACAGGGCAGGGATGGCGGCTCCGGCGGGGGACACAGTGCTCTCAGGCTGTATCTTTCTGCTCCTCACCTGCCACACCGCAGTCATACTGCTTTTCTCGTGTGGGACATAATGGTGACAGGCTTGGGGTGTGCGGGTGGACTCAAGCCTCACCTGAAATATGCCTCCCAAGGCAAACACCTTGTTTGCCTTGCGGTAGATATGCCCCTGCCTGAGGGTAGATAAAAGTCTCTCTAGAGCAGCAGTGCATGGCCTGGTCGGAGTCCAGGCTGAGGTTGCCACTTACACACTCACCGTAGGGATCACACAGATGTGCGGCTCTAGGGAAACTTTTCTCTACCATGAGTCATTACAGGAGCCGGGACAAACTCCCTCCTGTGCCAGCACTCCCAGCAGCAGCGGATGCCTAAGATTTGTATCCCATTCAAGAGAGCCTGAGCGGCACACTATGCAGTTTTCTGGGTCACATGTCGTCCCTGAAGTTGATGTGTTGGAAGCAGAAAACATTGTTACGCTTAAGGATTTGAGTGGCTTTGACAAGGGCCAAATTGTAATGGCTGGACGACTGGGTCAGAGCAACTCCAAAGCTGGAGCTCTTGTGGGATGTTCTAGGACTGCAGTAGTCAGGACTGACCATAAGAGGTCTATGGAAGGGAAACCAACAGGGTTATGGGCGGCCAAAGCTGATTTAATGCACATGGGGCGTAACGGCCGGTTCCAAAAGAAAGGTGTCATAACACACAGTGCATCGCATCTTGTGGTGTATGGGGCTGTGTAGCTGCAGACCGGTCAGGGTGCCCATTAGACATGTGCGGTTCATTTCATTCTGAATCCAAATTGGGACAAATTTTCTCATTGTTCAGAGACTCGGCCGTATCCAAATTTTCGAATTACAATAGTTACAAATTTAAACCAATCCGAAATAACGAAACAAACTTTTGTTCAAAATTTAAATAAAAAACTAAATTGAATTAGAAAACAAGAATAGAATAAAACCCCTAACCCTAATATTAACCCTTAATCCCAATCCTAACCCCTAACCCTAATATTAATCCCTAATCCTGACCCCTAACCCTAATATTAATGCCAAACCCTAATCCGAACCCCTAGTCCTAACCACTAACCTTAATCCTAACTCCTAACACTAATCCTAACCGTAATATTAACCCCTAATCCTAATATTAACCCCTAACCCTAATCCTAATATTAACCCTAATCCTAACCCCTAACCCTAATATTAACCCCTAACCCTAATATTAACCCCTAACCCTAATCCTGACCCCTAACACTAATATTAATGCCTAACCCTAATCTTAACCACTAGTCCTAACCCCTAACCTTAATCCTAACCCCTAGCACTAATCCTACCCCTAATATTAACCCCTAATCCTAACCCAAAACCATAATATTAACACCTAACCCTAATCCTAACACCTAATCCAAAACCCTAACCTTTACCCTAATCCTAACCCCTAATCATACCCACTAACACTAATCCTAACCCCTAACCCTAATATTAACCCCTAACCCTAATCCTGACCCCTAACACTAATATTAATGCCTAACCCTAATCCTAACCACTAGTCCTAACCCCTAACCTTAATCCTAACCCCTAGCACTAATCCTACCCCTAATATTAACCCCTAATCCTAACCCAAAACCATAATATTAACACCTAACCCTAATCCTAACACCTAATCCAAAACCCTAACCTTTACCCTAATCCTAACCCCTAATCATAACCACTAACACTAATCCTAACCCCTAACCCTAATATTAGCCACTATCGGTAATGCCCTAATGCTAACCCCTAACTATAACCCCTAACCATAATATTAACACTGAACCCTATTCCTAACCCCAAAACCTAATATTAACCCCTAATCCTAGCCATTAACCCCTAATCCTAACCCCTAATCCTAACCACTAACCATTATCTTAACCCCTAAACCCTAACTTTATCCCTAATCCTATTCCCTAATCCTTAATCCTAACGACTAACACTAATCCTAACCCCTAACCCTAATATTAGCCCCTATCCCTAATGTCCTAATGCTAACCCCTAACCCTAACCCCAACTATAATATTAACACTGAACCCTAATCCTAATCCCTAACCCTAATATTAACCCCCAATCCTAGCCCCTAATCCTAACAACTAATCCTAACCCCTAACCCTAATATTAACACTGAACCCTAATCCTAATCCCTAACCCTAATATTAACCCCCAATCCTAGCCCCTAATCCTAACAACTAATCCTAACCCCTAACCCTAATATTAACACTGAACCCTAATCCTAACCGTCTAATCCTAACCCCTAATCCTAACCACTAACACTAATCCTAACCCCTAACACTAATCCTAACCCTAAAATTAACCCCTAACCCTAACCTTACCCCTAACCTTAACCCCTCACACTAATCCTAACCCTAATATTAGCCTCTATCCCTAATCCTAACCACTAACCCCTAATCCTAACCCCTAATCCTAACCACTCATTCTGACCCCTAACCTAACAAAATAAATAATAAGTAAATAAATAATAATAAATAAAATTAAAAAAATAAATGAAACCCTAACCCGTATCCACTTTAGTTTATATGTAATGAAAATGGAAAAGATTTATTTGAAAATTGCAATAGCATGTGAACGAGGTGGGGGGACCAGGAAAGGCAAAATGTAAGCAGATTAAAAGCAAACATGTTTGTTTTAGTTTGGGATAGAGTGCAGAGGGATTAGAACCCCTGTCAGTTATTATTGCTGTCTGTGCCCCTCGTTAGGGGGATTCTCCCTCTCTATTTGTCCATTATCACCGAAAATAAAACTAAAAGAAAAACCCAAATTATTATGTGTTGTCCCCAGAAAAGTAATAGAGGAGAAATCTTCCAATGGAGACACTAGATCTTGTACACCCAATTGATTCCCTTAATTTGCAGGTATCTCCTCTCACTTCCTGTTTATGTTATGGGACAGGAAGTGAAATTAAATCTCCCCAAAGGGACACAGATGACAAAAAATAAATCTGACAGGGGTTATAACCCTCCCTTACTCTATCCAAAATGGGAAAAAAGTTTAAACTTTCAGCTTTAATCTTATTTGTATGAGGAAGTTTGCATATTACAGTGAAGCTCCAGCATTGTTCAGAGAGAAGTGACCCATTCATGATCAGCTACATTTATTACTAGGATCCAAAGTTATTACAGATCCTTACTTGCTTCTGTTCCATAGATACACAGATAGACCATTCCGGTGCACTCCAGAGAGCGTTATCTAATTTCAAATAAGTGCAAGATGGAAAGTTGTGCCTATCACATGATCAGTCCCATGTATACGAAGCACTACACCCCTGGCATCCCTTTGTTAATACCAACAGCAGCAGCCAGTTACAGTGCCTTGAAAAAGTATTCATACTCCTTGAAATTTTCCACATTTTGTCATGTTACAACCAAAAATGTAAATGTATTTTATTGGGATTTTATGTGATAGACCAACACAAAGTGGCACAAAATTGTGAAGTAGAAGGAAAATGATAAATTGTTTTTAAAATTATGTGAAAAGTGTGGGGTACATTTGTATTCAGCCCCCTTTACTCTGATACCCCTAACTAAAATCTAGTGGAACCAATTGCCTTCAAAAGTCACTAATTAGTAAATAGAGTCCACCTGTCTGTAATCTAATCTCAGTAAAAATGCAGCTGTTCTGTGAAGTCCTCAGAGGTTTGTCAGAGAACCTTAGTGAACAAACAGCCTCATGAAGGCCAAGGAACACTCCAGACAGGTCAGGGATAAAGTTGTGGAGAAGTTTAAAGCAGGGTTAGGTTATAAAAAAATATCCCAAGCTTTGAACATCTCACGGAGCACTGTTCAATCCATCACCCGAAAATGGAAAGAGTATGGGACAACTGCACACCTACCAAGACATGGCCGTCCACCTAAACTGACCGGCCCGGCAAGGAGAGCATTCATCAGAGAAGAGCCAAGAGGTCCATGGTAACTCTGGAGGAGCTGCAGAGATCCACAGCTCAGGTAGGAGAATCTGTCCACAGGACAACTATTAGTCGTGCTCTCCACAAATCTGGGCTTTATGGAAGAGTGGCAAGAAGAAAGACATTGTTCAAAGAAAGCCATAAGAAGTCCCATCTGTAGTTTCGGAGAAGCCATGTGGGGGACACAGCAAACATGTGGAAGAAGGGAGACCAAAATTGAACTTTTTGGCCTAAAAGCAAAATGCTATGTGTGGCGGAAAACTAACACTGCACATCACCCTGAACACACCATCCCCACCGTGAAACATGGTGGTGGCAGCATCCTGTTATGGGGATGCTTTTCTTCAGCAGGGACAGGGAAGCTGGTCAGAGTTGATGGGAAGATGGATGGAGCCAAATACAGGGCAATCTTATGCCGAGTACACACGGTCGGAATTTCCGACAGAAAAAGTCCGATGGGAGCTTTTGTTCGGATAATCCGACCGTGTGTATGCCCCATCGGACTTTTTCTGCCGGCATTTCCGACAGACTTAGATAGAGAACATGCTCTAAATTTTTCAGTCGGAAATGCCGACGGAGCTTGTCCCGTTGGCAAGTCCGACCGTGTGTACGCTGCATTGGAAGAAAACCTGTTAGAGTCTGCAAAAGACTTGAGACTGGGGCGGAGGTTCACCTTCCAGCAGGACAACGACCCTAAACATACAGCCAGAGCAACAATGGAATGGATTCGATCAAAGACTATTCATGTGTTAGAATGGCCAGTCAAAGTCCAGACCTAAATCCAATTGAGAATCTGTGGCAAGACTTAAAAATTGCTGTTCACAGACGCTCTCCATCCAATCTGAAAGAGCTTGAGATAGTTTGCAAAGAAGAATGGGCTAAAATGTCCCTCTCTAGATGTGCAAAGCTGGTAGAGACATCCCCAAAAAGACTTGCAGCTGTAATTGCAGTGAAAGGAGGTTCTACAAAGTATTGACTCCGGGGGGCGCTATACAAATGTACATGACAAAATGTGGAAAATTTCCAGGGGTATGAATACTTTTCCAAGGCACTGTATCGGCTCAAGTAGATAAGGATTCTGAGAAACCTCGACTACAAACTGAATTCTGTTGCCATGGCTGCAAGGAAAAAAAAAAAACTTTTTTTTTTTTTTTAATTTGGCGCATTCTAAAAAATCACAGCTGGTCGCAGATTAAATGCAAAACCATTTCAGCAAAATGAAATTATAAAACGGCCTGCGTGGCTCTGATATCCACTAGCTTTTAGCAAATTTAAAGTTTTCCTTTTAATCGTTACATCTGCAGTAGCTGCATCGGCGGTCTGCGCTGTGAACCCGACGACTCCCCTCCGCCCGCAAACAAAAGCGCGCGAGTATCCCACGGGTAACGTCTCCGCAAAGTAATTAGTCTCTTTTCCTTCCAGTTTGGGCAAAGCCATTTATTAAATCTTGGCTTGTCAACGTGAACAGATTGTATTTTGTACAGAGAGGGCAAAATATCAACCAAAAAGGAAAGCACAACAATTATACAGGACGACCAGCAGCGGGGAATCCTTAATAACGGTTGACTGATACAAAGTAAGACAAAGAAATACGGCAAACTTTAAAGGCCGAACTCCAGGCAAACAGCTGCATACACCAATAAAAAACTCACTACTCTATATGTAAAGGAACTGTTTTACCTGCTTAAGGATTTGTACTCCAGTCCATCCAGTTCTGACATTTACACAGCTCTGCCACACAGCACAGCTTGGTATGGTAAGGCGGGAAAAGTGATATTTGTATGCTCAAGCTGATTATTGCTTACAAGTTTTGTAAGCAAGGATGTGCTTTGGTAGGTTTAGACTCGTGTCCAAACCCGCATGAGCTTTCCTGCCAGTAAGCTGTCACTGCCAACTGTCAATCATAAGCGGCCAAGGCATTCCCCACCACACAGCTGCGTGTATACAGTATCAGGGAATGTGTATACATAGAGGAGATAGTCATAGACTGCAGACATACTAGAGGAGATAGTCATAGACATGTGCGCCGTCAATAAATTTGTTTCGTTCCGTACGAAAATTAATTCGTATTTCGTAATTCGTGTCCGAAATTCAATTCGAATTCGTACGAAATATGAATTTTCGTTAGATTCGTAAACTTTTCGTAAAATAACGAAAGTTTGTTATGATGAATTTATCTTTATGAGGGGCTCCCACCATCCCTGTGCTGACTTCCTGGGTTTTTAACCTTTAGGTTCGTTAACTTTTCGTAAAAATAACGAATGTTTGTTATGATGAATTTATCATTATGAGGGGTTCCCACTATCCCTGGGCTGTGCTGACTTCCCCTGATTGGTGAACAAAACACCAGTCACGTTTCTGTTGTAACGGAATTTGGATCCGAAATTCGTATTTCATATAAAATTCGTAAGCATAGAAAATCCCATAGGGTTCCCACCATCCCTGTTCTGAGTTCCCAGGTCTGTACACCCGCTGTGCCCATTATGAGGGGTTCCCACCATCCCTGTGCTGAGTTCTCGGGTCTGAGTGTACACCCGCTGTGCCCATTATGAGGGGCTCCCACCATCCCTGTGCTGTGCTGACTTCCTGGGTTTTTAACTTTTAGGTTCGTTAACTTTTCGTAACAATTACGAATGTTCGTTATGATTTTGGATCCGGAATGTAAATGTATGATTTTGGATTTGTAAATGTAATTTCGTATTTCGTACAGAATTCATATGCATAAAAATTCGTATTTCAGATTTGTACGAATTTCCGGAAATTCATACGAATTTTCAATTCATGCGAAACGAATCGCACATGTCTAGATGGTCATAGACTGCAGACATACTAGAGGAGATGGTCATAGACTGCAGACATACTAGAGGAGATGGTCAGAGACTGCAGACATACTAGAGGAGATGGTTATAGACTGCAGACATACTAGAGGAGATGGTCATAGACTGCAGACATACTAGAGGAGATGGTCAGAGACTGCAGACATACTAGAGGAGATGGTTATAGACTGCAGACACACTAGAGGAGATGGTTATAGACTGCAGACACACTAGAGGAGATGGTTATAGACTGCAGACATACTAGAGGAGATGGTTATAGACTGCAGACATACTAGAGGAGATGGTCAGAGACTGCAGACATACTAGAGGAGATGGTTATAGACTGCAGACATACTAGAGGAGATGGTTATAGACTGCAGACATACAAGAGGAGATGGTTATAGACTGCAGACACACTAGAGGAGATGGTTATAGACTGCAGACACACTAGAGGAGATGGTCATAGACTGCAGACATACTAGAGGAGATGGTTATAGACTGCAGACATACTAGAGGAGATGGTCAGAGACTGCGGACATACTAGACGAGATGGTCATAGACTGCAGACACACTAGAGGAGATGGTTATAGACTGCAGACACACTAGAGGAGATGGTTATAGACTGCAGACATACAAGAGGAGATGGTTATAGACTGCAGACACACTAGAGGAGATGGTTATAGACTGCAGACACACTAGAGGAGATGGTCATAGACTGCAGACATACTAGAGGAGATGGTTATAGACTGCAGACATACTAGAGGAGATGGTCAGAGACTGCGGACATACTAGACGAGATGGTTATAGACTGCAGACACACTAGAGGAGATGGTTATAGACTGCAGACACACTAGAGGAGATGGTTATAGACTGCAGACATACTAGAGGAGATGGTTATAGACTGCAGACATACTAGAGGAGATGGTCAGAGACTGCAGACATACTAGAGGAGATGGTTATAGACTGCAGACATACTAGAGGAGATGGTTATAGACTGCAGACATACAAGAGGAGATGGTTATAGACTGCAGACACACTAGAGGAGATGGTTATAGACTGCAGACACACTGATGGTTATAGACTGCAGACACACTAGAGGAGATGGTTATAGACTGCAGACACACTAGAGGAGATGGTCATAGACTGCAGACATACTAGAGGAGATGGTTATAGACTGCAGACATACTAGAGGAGATGGTCAGAGACTGCGGACATACTAGACGAGATGGTCATAGACTGCAGACACACTAGAGGAGATGGTCATAGACTGCAGACATACTAGAGGAGATGGTTATAGACTGCAGACATACTAGAGGAGATGGTCAGAGACTGCGGACATACTAGACGAGATGGTCATAGACTGCAGACATACTAGAGGAGATGGTCATAGACTGCAGACACACTAGAGGAGATGGTCAGAGACTGCAGACACACTAGAGGAGATGGTCAGAGACTGCAGACACACTAGAGGAGATGGTCAGAGACTGCAGACACACTAGAAGAGATGGTCAGAGACTGCAGACACACTAGAAGAGATAGTCATAGACTGCAGACATACTAGACGAGATGGTCATAGACTGCAGACACACTAGAAGAGATGGTCAGAGACTGCAGACATACTAGACGAGATGGTCATAGACTGCAGACATACTAGAGGAGATGGTCATAGACTGCAGACATACTAGAGGAGATGGTCATAGACTGCAGACATACTAGAGGAGATGGTCATAGACTGTAGATATACTTGAGGAGATGGTCATAGACTGGAGACATACTAGAGGAGATGGTTATAGACTGCAGACATACTAGAGGAGATGGTTATAGACTGCAAACATACTAGAGGAGATGGTTATAGACTGCAGACATACCAGAGGAGATGGTTATAGACTGCAAACATACTAGAGGAGATGGTTATAGACTGCAGACATACTAGAGGAGATGGTCATAGACTGCAGATATACTAGAGGAGATGGTCATAGACTGGAGACATACTAGAGGAGATGGTCATAGACTGCAGACATACTAGAGGAGATGGTCATAGACTGCAGATATACTAGAGGAGATGGTCATAGACTGGAGACATACTAGAGGAGATGGTCATAGACTGCAGACATACTAGAGGAGATGGTCATAGACTGCAGACATACTAGAGGAGATGGTCATAGACTGAAGACATACTAGAGGAGATGGTCATAGACTGCAGACATACTCGAGGAGATGGTCATAGACTGAGACATACTAGAGGAGATGGTCATAGACTGAGACATACTAGAGGAGATGGTCATAGACTGAGACATACTAGAGGAGATGGTCATAGACTGAGACATACTAGAGGAGATGGTCATAGACTGAGACATACTAGAGGAGATGGTCGTAGACTGCAGACATATATGCAGTGGTGGCCCGTTCATAAGGGGCTCTGCCCCCCCTAATCCATGCAGGGCACTGGATGCATGGATTTCAATGTGTTTTTTTTTTTAAAGCACATGGCTAGAGCCTGAGGAGCCATCTCAGGACCCGCTTGCTGTTTGGTCGGGAGGAGAAGCAACGGCCCTGGCTCTTCCCTCCGCAAGCTGTGGGCCATATGCAGCACGGAGAAGCAGGTGGAGGGGCAGCAACAGCCTCTTCCAGGAGCCCTACCCCCGGATCCAGCACCAACCCCTCGTCATCGTCCTCCTCTACCGCAGCAACAGCAAGAGGAGGCCGCCCAGGGCCAAGCAACAGCATCAACCCGGGGGGCGTCGTGGTTTCCCCAAACATAGGACGTTTTTTCTTTCAGCTTGCTAAAGAAGATTGATGGGACTTGTAGTCCTCCCTGGAAACATCATCTATGGACACTGTCACTGTGAACTCTACTAAAGAAGGGACTCTCATCCTGTGCAGGTATGCTGGGGCAGCCACAATCCTGATATAGGGGAATAGTTTAGGGAAAAAACTGTTAAAGAGAGGGATGTTTCTGTAGACTAAACACACTGCCTGTCCTAGGGTAACAGTGCTGCTCCTCGATAGATATGGAGATAAGGAGGTGTTCTATAGTCCTAATACCCTGCCTGCCCTAGGGTGACAACACTGCTCATCCAGAGATACAATACATCGAGTAAGCATTCTTACCCTAGGAAAGGAAGTGTGTTGGGAATACAGAACTCCTCCACCTAACTTATAGGGTTTAGAAGGGTGGGGTTGTTCTGTAGTGCTAACACACTGCCTGTCCTTGGGTAATAACATTTCTCCATAAATATGAAGATGATGAGAGGTTTTCTAGTCCTAACATACTTCCTTCCCCAGGGTGACAATGCTGCTCCTCCATAGGTACAGTACAGTGAGTGAGTGCTGTCACCAAAGGACAGAAAGTGTGTTAGGACTACAGAACCCCTCCACCTAATTTATTGAGATGAGAAGGGTGGGTTTGTTCTATAGTTCTAACACACTGCCTGTACAGGGGTGACAACGCTGCTCTCCCATAGATGTAGTACAGTGAGTGAGCGTTGTCAATCTAGGACAGGCAGTGTGTTAGGACTACAGAACTCCTCGTTTTATAGAGATGAGAAGAGAGACAGGTGTTCTATAGTCCTAACACACTTCCTGTCCCAGGGTGGCACTGCTCACTCACTGTGCTACATCTATGAAGGTGCAGCATTGTCACCCCTGTACAGCTAGTGTGTTAGAACTACAGAAAAATCCCAACCTTCTCATCTCTATAATATGAGTGATTCTGTAGTTCTAACATAAATTCTGTCCTAAGTTGACAGCACTCACTCACTGTACTTCATCTCTGGAGGTGCAGTGTTGTCACCCTGGGACAGGTAGTGTGTTGGGACTAGAGAACAATGCCACCCTTTCATCTGTATAACATGAGGGGTTCTGTATGCCTAACAAACTGCCTGTGCCAGGGCGACAACGCTGCCCCTCCATAGACACAGTACAGTGAGGGTTGTCACCCTAAGACAGTGTGTTAGGAGTATAGAAAACTTCATGCATACCTCCCAACTTTTGAACTTCCGAATGAGGGACACTTGAGGGACACTTGTTGCCAAACTCTTACCAAAACCCAATGTGTTTATCGATAATGTTAGTGAGAATGGATTTGGCCTCTGTCATGTTGTATCAGGTGAGTTAGTGAGGATGAATTTGACCTTTGCTGTGCTGCGTCAAGTGGGTTAGTAGGGAAGGCCTTGGCCCATGCCACATTGTATCAAGTTGGTTAGTAACATTGCCTTTGGCCTGTATTACATTGTATCAGAGAGAGGTGAGGGTGAGAGAGAGGAGGGGGGTGAGAGAGAGAGCGGGTGAGAGAGAGAGAGGGGTGAGAGAGAGAGAGAGGGGGGTGAGAAAGAGGGGTGAGAGAGAGAGAAAGGGGTAAGAGAGAGAGTGAGAGAGAAAGGGGTGAGAGAGAGGTGGGAGAGGGAAAGGGGTGAGAGAGAGAGAGGGGTGAGAGAGAGAGAGGGATGTGAGAGAGGGGGTGAGAGAAAGGGGGTGAGAGAGGGGTTGAGAGAGGGAGTGAGAGAGAGAGAGGGTTGAGAGAGAGGGGTGAGAGAGAGAGAGGGGGGTGAGAGAGAGGGGTGAGAGAGAGAGAGGGGGGTGAGAGAGAGGGGTGAGAGAGAGAGAAAGGGGTAAGAGAGAGAGTGAGAGAGAAAGGGGTGAGAGAGAGGTGGGTGAGAGAGAGGGGTGAGAGAGAGGGGGTGAGAGAGAGAGAGGGTTGAGAGAGAGGGGTGAGAGAGTGAGGGGTGAGAGAGAGGGGTGAGAGAGAGGTGGGTGAGAGAGGGGTTGAGAGAGAGGGGGTGAGAGAGAGAGGGTTGAGAGAGAGGGGTGAGAGAGAGAGAGAGAGAGAGGGGGGGGGTGAAAGAGAGGGGTGAGAGAGAGAGAAAGGGGTAAGAGAGAGAGTGAGAGAGAAAGGGGTGAGAGAGAGGGGTGGAGGGAGGGGTGAGAGAGAGGAGGTGAGAGAGAGAGAGTAGAGAGAGTGTGGGGAAGAGAGGGTGAGAGAGAGGTGGGTGAGAAGAGGAGAGGAGGGGTGGAGAGGAGAGAGGGGGTGAGAGAGAGGTGGGTAAGAGAGAGGGGTGAGAGGTGGGTTAGAGAGAGGGGGTGAGAGGTGGGTGAGAGAGAGAGTGTGAGAGAGAGGGGGGTGAGGGGGAGGTGGGTGAGGGAGAGGTGAGTGAGAGAGAGAAGTGGGTGAGAGAGAGGTGGGTCAGAGAGGGGTGGTGAGATGGGGTGGGTGAGAGAGAGATGGGTGAGAGAGACCCCTGTCCCTGTCTGCAGTCCATCCTGTGCCCCCCTGTCCCTGTCTGCAGTCCATCCTGTGCCCCCCTGTCCCTGTCTGCAGTCCATCCTGTGCCCCCCTGTCCCTGTCTGCAGTCCATCCTGTGCCCCCCTGTCCCAGTTTGCAGTCCCTGTCTGTGGGAATGACTGTGTGATGCTTGGTACAGTAGCTTCCATGCCAGCAGGATGCTCATGATTGCCAGCAGTGGGCAAGGTCCGTTCTCATAGCTGGGTGAGGATAGGAGGTCAGGGAGGTGCTCTGCTCCTTCCAGAGGATCGGTTTGCTGTGAGATGGAGCGGTCCCTGGCTGCCTGCACCCCCCGCCCATCCTCATTCTCTGGCCCCGGTCAGCCTGTCCTCTGGTCCTGGGAGGTCTTTGGAGCTCTTCTCCCTCCAGGGCTATCAGTCCTTGCCGCCCTCGCTGCTCACCTTCCCCACAACCTCCTGGAGCCAGGTGCTGCCATCCCACCCACACCTGGAGTCCTTCGCTACCCCGCTCACCGCACCTACTGCCACCGGACTCCCCTGTAAAGAGGCCTCAATTGGCCCAGTGCCCGATTGGTCAGTCAGCCCCTGGGCCACAGAGTCCCGACGAGGAGCCAACATTCCTGATTGATCATCACAGGTAAATTAAGCGGCAGAGAGGCGACCGCCTAATTTGCCTTATTAAAGAGCCGCCTCTGGCAGGGAGAAGTGAGCAGCGCCGGCTATAAAAAAAAAAAGCGCTGCTGTTGCCCGCGCCCAAGGCTGCTTTTAGAAATCAGGGGGCCCCATACAGCCTACCTGACAGAGCCCCCTTCCCCTGTCTGAAAGTGACTGAGGACATAGATTTTTCAGTCCCTTTCTCTGTAGCCTCAGCTGCACAGGGGAATGAATAGGAAGTGCCCAGCGGCTTCCTGTTCATGCACAAACTGAACCATAGTAAACCGTGTTTACTATGCTTCAGTGACGAATAGACGCAGGAGTGATTGGTACCGATCGCTCACTGTTTTCATTCAGAAAAGGAAGGGGCCAGTAAATTACATATTTACTGGTCCCTTCCCCCGCTCTCCATCTTGAAACGTCCCCCTGTGTGCCTGCAGCAGATGCCAGTGAGAGAGGAGGGCAGCTGGCAGCGCTGTGTGGGAAAGGGGTACACATGGGGGCCCGGACAGCAGATGCCAGTGGGAGAGGAGGGCAGCTGGCAGCGCTGTGTGGGAAAGGGGCACACATGGGGGCCCGGACAGCAGATGCCAGTGGGAGAGGAGGGCAGCTGGCAGCGCTGTGTGGGAAAGGGGCACACATGGGGGCCCGGACAGCAGATGGAAAGAGCGCATGTGCTAAAACCAATCTGTTTCCAGTGCAGCCAGAGGGAGAAAGAAGAGAAGCTGCAGGGGGAGGCAGAAGAGGATCGGTGTCTGTAATAAGACAGTACAGCCGGACCTCCTGCTCAGCAGGTACCTAGGCCCCCCTTTTAAACTGATGGGGCCCGGGCCCAGTACAGGAGGCCTGGCTGTACTGCCTTATCAGCAGCTCTGCTCACAACAGTACGCCCCTGCCAGGAAAGTCAATTGTGCCAAGTGCCGAAGCTCGTCCCCGCACTGGGCTCCACTTTGGGACATTGATTTGATACGCCGGGACTTCCATCAAATCTCGGGACGGTCCTGGTGAATCCGGGACAGTTGGGAGGTATGCTTCATGATTATAGAGATGGCAAGAGGGAGAGGTGTTCTATAGTCCCAATACACTTCCTGTTCCAGGGTGACAACGCTGCTCCTCCATACAGTACAGTAACTGAGTTTTGTCACCCTAGGACAGGAAGTGAGTTGATGACAGGATAACCAGGTAAAAACAAAGGAAAAAGAGCAGTAATGCAGCCATCACATTAGTAAACTGCAGTACATATATATCGTGGGGGTCATACTTACTTCTACTCTCTAGGGTTAAAGTATAACTAAAGGTAAAACTTTTTTTTTTGTAGTTGTTGATAGAGAGGAGAGGGATTAGAACCCCCGTCAGTATTTATTGCTGTCTGTGCCCCCGTTCGGGACATTCGCCCTCTCTACTTCCTGTTTACCATCATCATTGAAAGTGAAGGTAAATCACAAATTTTGGGTTGTCCCCAGAAAAGTAATAGAGGGGAAATCTTCCAATGGGGACACTAGTTCTGGTGACCTGGGGGGCCCCCAAGGAATTCCCTTAATTTGCAGGGATTTCCTCTCACTTCCTGTTTGGATATGGGACAGGAAGTGAAGAGGAATCTCTGCAACGGGACGCAGATAGCAAAAAAATAAAAAAAATCTGACAGGGGTTATTACACTCCCTTACTTGATCTAAACTGAAAAAAAAAACTTTTGCCTATAGTTCTACTTTAAGTAAGAACATCCTCAGAGGTGTGAAGCACTGCAAGCCTCATACCTCATCAATACATTTATTACATCATAAACTCAAAGGAGGAGTTCAACAAAACAAATCTTTATTGTTCCACTGACAGGTGGACTTCAATACCACCCTGCTTTACTTTCCATGTCACAATCCGGCACAATGACACAATCTGAGGAACACCCCCGCCCCCCATCGCATGCTGCTGCATGCTCAGAGTTGTGGTGCCATGAGTACACAGAGACCAGAGAGGAGACTACATCCCCCAGAATGCAGAGCGTCAGGCCGGAAGTGAGGTAGAGGACGGAGGACACACCCCCACACACACAGGGCTGTGAGATCTGATGTGTCTGGGAGGAGATGAGGGGCTCAGGGATGTGCAGACCTCTGTACCAGTTGCTGATCAGCCATCCTCAGTGTGCCAGGCCGGCCAATCACAGCGGCTGTAGGAGAGGTGAGGTGATCTGATTGGGAGGCCGGGGTCAGTGGTGTCCAGAAACTTTACAAACTCCTGGAAGGGTCAGAGAGGTCAGGATGTCAGTGCAGGTCTGTGCTGAGATACTGGGGGAGGGGAAACCATCACTTACAGAGCAATGGAGTGACACTCAATACATGGTGCAATTAGATGGTATGGGAAAGCTTGGGGTTCACATCACATGACCTGTGAAGCTCAGAGGGTTCCATCACATGACCTGTGAAGCTCAGAGGGTTCCCATCACATGACCTGTGAAGCTCAGAGGGTTCCCATCACATGACCTGTGAAGCTCAGGGGGTTCCCATCACATGACCTGTGAAGTTTAGGGGGTTCCATCACATGACCTGTGAAGTTTAGGGGGTTCCCATCACATGACCTGTGAAGTTTAGGGGGTTCCATCACATGACCTGTGAAGTTTAGGGGGTTCCATCACATGACCTGTGAAGCTCAGGGGGTTCCCATCACATGACCTGTGAAGCTCAGGGGGTTCCCATCACATGACCTGTGAAGCTCAGGGGGTTCCCATCACATGACCTGTGAAGCTAAGGGGGTTCCCATCACATGACCTGTGAAGTTTAGGGGGTTCCCATCACATGACCTGTGAAGTTTAGGGGGTTCCCATCACATGACCTGTGAAGTTTAGGGGGTTCCATCACATGACCTGTGAAGTTTAGGGGGTTCCATCACATGACCTGTGAAGTTTAGGGGGTTCCCATCACATGACCTGTGAAGCTAAGGGGGTTCCCATCACATGACCTGTGAAGTTTAGGGGGTTCCCATCACATGACCTGTGAAGTTTAGGGGGTTCCCATCACATGACCTGTGAAGCTAAGGGGGTTCCCATCACATGACCTGTGAAGTTTAGGGGGTTCCCATCACATGACCTGTGAAGTTTAGGAGGTTCCCATCAAATGACCTGTGAAGCTCAGAGGGTTCCCATCACATGACCTGTGAAGCTCAGAGGGTTCCCATCACATGACCTGTGAAGCTCAGGGAGTCCCATCACATCACCTATAGAGCTTGATGAGTTCCCATCCTATGAAGCCCAGGGGGGTCCCATTACATGACCTATGAAGCTCAGTGGGTTCCTATCCCATGATCTATGAAGCTGGGGGGGGTTCCTATCCCATCCCTCCAGATGTTCCATGTATCTGTTTGTGTTATTTTCCTCCCCGATCTCCATCCTGATTGGTTGCTGATCATTGCAGGGCTGTTTACTAGGACAAAGCTCCTGTCCAGCTACGATGTGCGGAGGGTGGAGATAACACCGCCGGAGCAGAGGAAGTTAACCTTCGACACCCACGCTCTGGTGTGTGACCTGGAGACTCATGGTAAGGAGATTTCACTCTAATCCCCAACTATGTAAATGACTCCCTTGTGGTCTGTTATCTATACAATTGTGAGCATATTATCGTATCTGTTTGATAAACGCAAAAGAAACTTTTTGATCCTGCCGGAAATCCAGTGATGTCCTCTACACTCTACTAAGTTATCTCAATCAATGCTACCAGGAAATGTCTTCTGACCACTGAACATCTCCCACCATGCTGTGTAGTAGAGGAGAGGGGGAGGTGTTCTCTAGCCCTGGCACACTTCCTGCCCTAGAGTGACTACTCTGCTTCTCTATAGATACAGTGTAGTGAGTGTGGTCACCCTAGGACAGCCAGACCATAGCCTGGACTGAGTGACAGTCTTTTCCAGAGTGCCAGCCAGTGAGTCCCCCACCCCACACCTCTGCCGTCATTGGTTGCTAGGACCGCAGGCATCCTAACAACCAGAGATGTCGCATGCATGCCCCATCACCAGCATCACAGAACAGAAGTGGAACTTCCTCCATCCAGACCTGAAACCTGCTCTGACCCCTGGCTGCTCTCCTCTGCCTGGCACTAAAAGGTGCAGGGGGCCCCTGATGTAAAGGGGCACTGCGATGGGGGCCCCTGATGTAAAGGGGCACTGCGATGGGGGCCCCTGATGTAAAGGGGCACTGCGATGGGGGCCCCTGATGTAAAGGGGCACTGCGATGGGGGGCCCCTGATGTAAAGGGCTTGTATAAGACCAAAAAAATTAAAAGGTTTTCTGAATTTCTGTTATAAAGTTATGCAAATAAGTAATTTTTCTTCTACACTGATGGGCGCTGACGAGGCGGCACTGATGGGCGCTGACGAGGCGGCACTGATGGGCGCTGACGAGGCGGCACTGATGGGCGCTGACGAGGCGGCACTGATGGGCGCTGACGAGGCGGCACTGATGGGCGCTGACAAGGCGGCACTGATGGGCGCTGACAAGGCGGCACTGATGGGGTGGATTTGATTTAAATCACTAGTAAAAATTTAAATCAACTCAATATTAAATCATCATTTTTAAAGAGTAACTGTCACCCTTGTCCCACAGTGGCTCCTCCTCTGACCCGCTATTGGCTCACCGACAGTCTCATTCACTTTAATGGGACGGCTGGTGATGCGGCAGTGACACAACAAAGTGAGGGACGTGGCGGCAGCAGGTGAGTGGATGCCCGCTAACAGGCACTGCCATGATGGATCTGGAAATGACAGGTGCTCTTTAACCGCTTCAATACAGGGCATTTTCACCCCCTTCCTTCCCAGACCAATTTTTAGTTTTCAGCGCTGTCGCACTTTAAACGACAATTTGCGCGGTCGTGCGACGTTGCACCCAAACAAAATTGACGTCCTTTTTTTCCCCCACAAATAGAGCTTTCTTTTGGTGGTATTTGATCACCTCTGCGGTTTTTATTTTTTGCGGTACAAACAAAAGAAGAGCGACAATTTTGAAAAAAAACACCAATATTTTTTACTTTTTTGCTATAATAAATATCCCCATTATTTAAAAAAAAAACAAATTTTTTCCTCAGTTTCGGCCGATACGTATTCTTCTACATATTTTTGGTTAAAAAAAAATCGCAATAATGGTATATTCATTGGTTTGCGCAAAAGTTATAGCGTCTACAAAATACGGGATAGATTTATGGCATTTAAAAAATTATTTTTTTTTACTAGTAATAGCGGCGATTTGCGATTTTTTTATTTATTTATTTTTTTTTTCATGACTGCGACATTATGGCGGACATATCGGACACTTTTGACACATTTTTGGGACCATTCACATTTTATACAGCGATCAATGCTATAAAATTGCATTGATTACTGTATAAATGTGACAGGCAGGGAAGGGGTTAACCACTAGGGGGAGACAAGGGGTAAAATGTGTTTCCTAGGGGAGTGATTCTAACTGTAGGGGGAGGGGACTCACAAGGGGAGGAGACTGATCGGTGTTCCTCTGTTCTGGGAACACACCATCGATCTCCTCTCACCTGACAGGACATGGATCTGTGTGGTTTACACATACAGATCCACAGTCCTGCTCGGTTAACAGGCAATCGCGGGTGCCCGGCGGACATCGCGGCCGCCGGGCACGCGCACCAGGTCCCGCACAACGCGGCGGGCACGCGCGCCCCCTAGACGGCTGGGAAGCCCAGGATGTCATATGATGGCCACCCAGGATGGGAGATCCCATCTGTGGCCGTCATATTACTATATGTGGGTATTGAAGTGGTTAAATATAAGGACTTATTCTTGCTGGTACTTAGAATCTTTAATATTTGCAAACAAAATGAAGATTTCCTATTTAGAAGTTGTCAGGTTAGTAAAACAGATATCAGAACCGATTCAATCATACAGTTTGTAGTGTACATAGATCTGCAAAACAATGGGATAAAGGAATATTCCTGAACTGTGTTTTATCTCATGGTTACTGGGAAATTGTGTGATTGCATCAATGCAGTGCATGTTCTCAGCTTGCAGAGCTTGGATTCATTAAATGAGTTTACCAAAAATGTAAATATTGCAGAATATACAGCCTCATGTATAACTAAGCTCCATTTCATGCTGAATAAACAAAATATTAATGAATCTTAAAAACCCCTTCCCGCCGACCGTACGCACACATATGCGGCCTCGGATTTAGGGGTTATACCGGGATGATGCCAGCGGCTGCAGACATCATCCCGGTACCGTCTTTTGGAGCGGGCGGTTGGCTCTTCAGGGATAACAACCGATGCAGCTAAAAGCCGCTCGGCTGTTATCTCAAAGGAGCGGGAGGGGACGTCCCCCCATTCCCCCGCACCCTTCGGCTGCTCTTCCCGGGCCTCCCGTCCCACCGGGAGACCCGATCCACGACTTTCGCCGGCTAGGCTGAGACTGGAGCAAAGCCGGAAACAACTTCTTTCCAGTCTCCTATGTGTAAACACGTAAGCAACGTCACAACGTCACTTCCAGTTTACTCGGCTGATAATGGCGGCAAATTAAATAGAATGACGGTATTCAGAATCGCCGTTTTTAGCGATCAGAATACTTTGAAGTGCAAAGGAGGCATTTGGGGTCTTTTGGACCCCTGATCCCTCCATTAAGAGTACCTGTCACCACCTATTACTGTCACAAGGGATGTTTACACTCCTTGTGACAGCAATAAAAGTAATCAAATTTTTTTTTTTTTTTTAAAGAGACATGGTAAAAAAAAATAAAAGTTAAATAAGAAAAAAAAAATAAAAGGTTTAAAGCGCCCCTGTCCCCGTGAGTGCGCGCAGCAAGGAAAACGCACGCATAAGTTGCGCCCGCAAATGTAAACTGTGTTCAAACAACACATGTGAGGTATCGCCCGCGATCGTCAGAGCGAGAGCAATAATTCTAGCCCTAGACCTCCTCTGTAACTCTAACCTGGTAACCGTAAAAAAAATGTAAATCGATTTTTAGGTACCGTAGTTTGTCGCCGTTCCACGAGTGTGAGCAATTTCAATAACATCAGCTTTCACATTATACAAAAAAAAAAAAAAATCCTAGATTTTTATCCATCCTGTGCACTGATAATTAGTGACAGCGTGTGAGGAAAGGAATGCCGATTACCGGCAAATTGGTTTGCATGTGATCAGCTGTGATTGGATACAGCTGATCACATGGTAAAGGGCCGCTGTGATTGCCCCTTTACTTCGATCTATGATCAGCTGTGTCCGAAGGACATGGCGGTCACAGAACACAGCCATGTGCTATTACTACTACTAATAATACTTATTAGTAGCAGTAGTAATAATATCCTTATTATTAGTATTAGTAGTAGTAGTAGTAGTAGTAATAATATTCTTATAGGTATTAGTAGTAGTAATATTATCCTTATTATAGGTATTATTAGTAGCAGTAGTAATAATATCCTTTTTTATAATACCTATAATAAGGCTATTATTACTACTACTACTGCTACTAATAATACCTATAATAAGGATAATATTACTACTACTAATACCTAATAATAAGAATATTATTACTACTACTACTGCTACTAATAATGCCTATAATAAGGATATTACTACTAATAATAATCATAATAATTCTTTTAATACTACCGCCATGTTTCCCCAAAAATAAGCCCTACCCTGAAAACAAAGCCCTAGTTAAAGAGGTTGTAAACCTCCATTTTCAAGTTGTACCTATAGGTAAGCCTATAATAAGGCTTACCTATAGGTACAGTAAATATCTCCTAAACGTGCGGCGTACTGCGCAGATGATGTAATCGGCGAATGATCTGTGAAGAAACGGCCTTTCTGTGCCGTTTCTTCACTAGTGAGTGCCGCGACTGGCGGCTCCCACGGGAGTCACACATAAGGAGGCCTCGCAAGGAAGAGGGGCGAACATGGATGCGGCCTCCAGCGGGGAAAGCGCGGGCTTCGTTTGCAGGCAAGTGTCACAAAATGTGCTAGTATGTGATGCATACTAGCACATTATGCTTTTACTTTGCAGGGAACAAAAAAAAAGAAGTAAAACCCATCAGGGTTTACTTCCTCTTTAAAGTTCTTTAAAAAAAAAAAATGTAATCCGTTTTGTAAAAAGATTATATAATGTGCAGTGTGCCTCCTTTTGTAACATTGTTGTGGAAAATACCTTATTTACAGTGCCACTGGGCACTCACGTGACCCGCCAGAGATCTTCTCCTCTCCTCCTGGCTGACGTCAGCGGCCCCTCCCTCTGGAGTGCTGGGAGCGGGGCTGACGTCAGCGGGGATCTTGGCCCCGCCTTGGGCGGTAGTCGGAGCGAGGAAGAAGAGCTTCGGTGGGTCACGTGAGCGCCCAGCGCCGCTGTAAATAAGGTATTTTCCACAATAAAAGTTACGAAAGGAAACACACCGCACATTATATCATTTATTTACAAAACGGATCACTTAATTTTACAAGGCTCTGATTGCATTCTTGCTTCATTCTCCTCCAGGGCATTCTCAAAGTGAAGCCTGGGGCCGAGCTTTGGGGCAGAGCTGTCTACATTTCGAAACTGCATGGATAGAAATACAAATTCTATGCAAGGGAAACCCATTGCCACATGTATTTATTTTATTTTTTTTTTATTACAGGTACTTATATAGAGCTGTCAATTTACTTATATTTCTTTATCGTACATCACGGGACACAAAGCACCATAGTAATGACTATGTGGGTTTATATGCTACCTTTAGGTGATTGGACACTGGCAACCAATAGTAAGAAGGTTCCTCCCATATAACCCCTCCCATACAGGAAGTACCTTTTTAGTTTTTTGTCAGTGTCTTGAAGGTGATGGTCACGGCTGTGAAATCTCTTGCTTCAGATAATGTCCCAGTGAGGATGTTATAATCGGATCCATTCGGATGGCATATCATGCTAAAGTGGATGGTACCCGAGCCCTGGTTCAAGAACGGGGTCTTGCCTGTAACGTTTCCTCATGGAGCTGGACCCTTGTGATATGGTATTCCTGGTCTTTTATTTGCCCAAGGAAACCTAAAGGGTGCTTTACAGGTCCAGGGGTGTGGACCCTAAAACAAAAGGGGACCCGGTCTCTGAAGTTCCTCAGTGGCGTTACCCGCGGTGATGGGGGAAGATTGAGCCTATCTCAGGCTCTGCTGCGAGGACCGGTGAGTGCTTCCTTTGGAGGCTCCTTTTATATATAATATGTGTGTGTGTGTGTGTGTGTGTGTGTGTGTGTGTGTGTGTGTGTGTGTGTGTGTGTGTGTGTGTGTGTGTGTGTGTATGTGTATGTATAAAGTAATGTTATGTCTATGCCAAAGTGTAGTGCCTTTTGTGTCCACTGGGGGTTCCGGAGCAGTTGCACACATTGGTTCTCTGTTAGGGACCGCGCGTGGGGTCACGGGCACGTGCATGCGGGTAGCGCGCACGAGCAGACGGTGTGTGCGCGCGCAACCCGCTCTCTCCTGCGCGCGCTCTAGCGTGCGGCATCGCGGCCGCGTGTTTCCCGCGGGGGTGCGCATGCGCAATAAGACCTGAGGCGTGCGTACGTCACGTGATGACGCACGCATAGGGAAGTCAGGCGCCTGCGTGTGTCAGTACTGTTCGCTAAGGCTCAGAGGAGCCGGGAGCTGGTCGCAGTGGGACACAGAGCAGGGCATGTGAGTCGGGCATTAGCAAACTTTGTAAGGAGGCTATAGTAGGCTTGTAAACCGCCATATAGCACAGTAAGTTTCCTCTAATCCTGTAAGCATGTCTTCCAGAAAACGGGGTGCAGGGAGCAGGATTAATCCAGAGGGTAAAGTGACTTCTTCAGAAACAGGAGATCAACCTCAGGCTGTTGCAGCACCTGTCTACCCTGAAAGACCTGTGGCATTTGACCTGGCTGAGCCATTGCATTTTTCAGGCATTGTGGCCACCACCAATGTCCCAGCTTCGGCTTATGTTACTAAGGATGACTTAACGTCAGCTCTCGCTGGTCTTGAAGGCAAATTAGCGGGTATGATTGCCTCAGTAACGCAGGGAAGGAAGAAATGAAATAGATCTCCCTCTCCTGAGCCTGGTCCCAGTGCTGAGTCACTTGAGCACCAGGACTCCCTTAGCCAATTGGGTCCTTGTGATTTGGATCCTGAATGGGCAGAGGATGTGGAGGAGGTGGCCATAGGGGATAAAGATGCCGAAGCAGAGGAGTCCTCTGCAGGGGACTCAGGTTCAGAGGAACCGTTGACGGCTTCGCAATCCCAAAGGCTGTTCATCCAGTCTTTAACCGAAATGGTAAGAACAGGTTTTAAGTTGCCCCCTGTACAAGGACCAGAAATGTCCTGTTCTACATTGGGATCCTTGTGACCTCTGCAAGGTTCTCAGACGTTTCCTGTGCATCCATTATTGGAGCAATTGATTTACGCTGATTGGGAACATCTGGACAGAATATACTTACCTCCTAAAAGGTTTTCTTTTTTGTACCCAATGGAGGAAAAGTTCAAAAAAAGGTGGGATACACCTTTAGTGGATGCTGCTATTTCTTCAGTAAATAAAAGTTTAACCTGTCCAGTGGATAATGCCCAAGGGTTTAAAGACCCAGCAGATAAGAAGCTGGAATCTTTGCTTAAGGCCTCTTTTGCGGTTTCCGGGTCAGCAGTACAACCAGCTATTGCGGTGATTGGGATCTGTCAATCCCTGAAGGACCGTTTTAAAAGTCTGGTCAGGAACCTACCTGTTCAAGAGGAATATTCTGTTGAATTGAAAGAACGTCCTCGTGCTTTGTGTTTTGCAACAGACTAATTAAAAGACTCAATCCAGCAGGTGTCTCGCTTTGCGCTACTCTCAGTGCATATGCGCAGAGTTTTGTGGTTAAAGAACTGGTCAGCCGAGATGCCTTGCAAAAGGCTACTTGCGGCTTTTCCCTTTCATGGGGAACGTTTGTTTGGAGACGATCTGGATAAGTATATCCAAAAAATCTCAGGAGGAAAGAGCTCCTTGGTTCCTGTGAAAAGAAGGAATAGGCAGCCTTCCTTTAAGATTCCGAACGCTCCTGGGCCAGGCGCATCTTCTCCCAAGAAGTATTGACGGCCTCAACCACCTGCCTTTAAAAGACCTCAGGGTCAGAAAAGAACTTGGACTCAGAAGCCGAATAAGGCCAATGCCAAGTCCTCCTTGTGAAGGGACGCCCCCACTCTTACAAGTGGGGGGGCAGACTGTGGCGGTTCGCAGATGCTTGGGCAGGGTGGGTGCAGGACAAGTGGGTTATCGCCACTATAACGCAGGGCTACAAAATAGAGTCCCGCGATTTTCCCCCAAATTGATTTCTGAGATCAAGAGTTCCTTCAGATCTAGAAAAGAAGAAAAGCCTATTCCTAGCCTTAGAACAGCTAAAAAGGCAAGGGGTGATTATCAAGGTTCCGCCCACAGAAAAGTTCAAAGGGTTTTTTTCAAACCTATTCACAGTGCCGAAGCCAAATGGGGAAGTAAGGCCCATTCTGGACCTCAAATCCCTCAATTCCTTTCTAAGAGTCCAAACCTTCCGGATGGAATCGGTTCGCTCAGTAATAGCTTCTCTAAGAAAAGGGGACTATTTAGCATCCATAGACATCAAGGATGCATACCTGCATGTACCGATTTTCGGACAACATCAAAGGTTTCTACGCTTCTCAGTAGAAGAGCATCATTTCCAGTTTGTAGCATTACCGTTCGGTCTGGCTACGGCCCCTCGAGTCTTCACAAAGGTGTTGGCTCCAGTATTGGCCTTTCTAAGGTCTCAGAAGATATCGGTGATAGGATATCTGGACGACCTTCTGGTGAAGGACCAATCCTATTCCACCCTGATAGAGAACGTTTCAACTACAGTTCATGTTCTGAGATGCCTAGGTTGGATTTTGAATGTGGACAAATCAGCTCTTCGTCCAGTTCAAATCTTGACATATCTAGGCTTGATTCTGGATACGACCCAGGAAAGGGTGTTTTTACGCCCCTTGAAGGTCAGCTCAATAGTGGAGCTGGTCAGGAAAGTCAAAAGGGAAGAAAGACCCTCAATTCGATTATGCATGAGACTGCTGGGGAAGATGGTGTCATCTTTCAGCGCATTTCCTTATGCGCAGTTTCACTCCAGATTGTTCCAGAGAACGATCCTGGAGGCTTGGGACAAGTCTGTCCTAGCCTTGGATCATCCAATATCTCTATCCCCAAAGGTAAAACAGGACCTCTCTTGGTGGTCAAAGACCAGCAACTTAAAAAATGGGAAGTCCTTTCCACCAGTGACTTGGAAGGTGGTAACCTCAGGCGCCAGTCGTCTCGGCTGGGGAGCAGTATTGGAAGAGGCCTCCGTACTGGGAAAATGGTCCCAGGTAGAAAAAACCTTACCGATCAATCTGTTGGAAATCCGAGCGGCCCGTTTGGCCCTCATATTCTGGACGGCCAGGCTACGGGGGTCTCCGGTCAGAGTCCAGTCCGACAATTCCACAGTGGTGGCATACATCAACCACCAAGGGGCTACCCTGAGCTGGGCAGCCCAGAAAGAGATAAATCGTATACTTGCGTGGGCAGAGAAACACGTGCCATATCTGTCTGCAGTCTATATTCCGGGGGTGGACAATTGGCAGGGAGACTACCTAAGTCGTCAGCAGTTACTTCCAGGGACTGGTCCCTCCACCCCGATGTTTTCCTTCTAATATGCCAGCGTTGGGGAATGCCAGAGGTGGATCTTCTGGCATCCAGGTTCAGTACCAAGCTGGACAGCTTTGTGTCCAGAACCAGGGATCCACTTGCCGTGGGGACGGATGTATTAGTGGTTCCCTGGGATCGGTATTCTCTAATTTACGCCTTTCCTCCAATTAAGATGCTGTCACACCTGTTACGCAGGATACAGATGGAGCAGAAAACAGTGATTCTGGTGGCCCCACGGTGGCCAAGAAGGTCTTTGTATTCACAGATTGTGAAGATGGTAGTAGGGGACCCATTGTGTCTTCCATTCCGCCCAGACCTACTGTCCCAAGGTCCAATATACCATCCTTCTTTACGGTCGCTGAATTTGATGGCGTGGCTATTGAGAGCAGAGTGCTAAAAGACCGTGGTATCAGTGGTTCTGTTTCTGGCTACCTTGATAAATGCTAGAAAGCCAGTGTC